>PVJC01040214.1:0-15901 GCA_004026665.1 Murina feae
CAGATCCTGTTAATACTTCAGTGCTTTATATGTATCGCGCATGTGCAAGTCAGCGTTTACTTTTAAATTGCTGGTGCACGTCATATGTACTGGCCAGTCGGTTGGTCAGATGGGTTGGACAGATGGTTGATCACTTAACCTTTTATATATATAGATAGATGCACAAGTACATCTCATGTTCTGGGTAGTAACTGATATTGGATGAATAAAAATGTATTTTTTTAACATTTGTGTAGTTTAAATTTAAAGTACTTATTTTAACCTAATTTATTAGTAAAAATTAATAAAGTTTAATAAACTTAAACCAGTGATATGCTACTAAATGCTCAAAAACTGGCTTGCTGAGTGTAATTACATAAGTATTACTGGATTATAGTTTTAAAATATTTCCTTGATTTTGTGCTATTTGTAATATAATAAATGTAGATTCAATAGGTATTATAAACATTTTCCATCACTTTAAGTGTAGACAATCAACACAACGTATCAAGCCCTGACTTGTAGCACTTGTCAATTTGTGTAGTATGAATACTCCACTGATGGCCAAGTCCAAGCTACTAACATGATATCATGGAACATGGAGTTAGAAAGAGACAGATGCACAGAAGCCCACCATTATATCTATTTCCAGGCATAACCTCAAGAGCCTAGATAAAAGTAAAATGTACTCAATTAATTACAAAGTACTAAATTTTAAGTATTTATTATCCTTGTTTTTCATATTTTAAGTTTATATTATTTAATTTTTAATAATGTCTACATTGAATAACCAACACACAAAATTCCTGAAAACCATCAGCTTTCACAAGCCAGGACAAGTTGGCTCCAATCAGCTTTCACAAGGCAGTGCAAACTGGCTCCAAAAACCTATAAATACTATTGCTGTTTCTGAAATTGCACATAAAAACACATCATTGTAGTCCAAAAAACTGTACGGTTATCTGATTTAGCAAAAGTTAATTCATAACAAATTTCCAGTATGCCCGAAGAAAACCCAAATCAATAATCTATTTGATTACATTTTAGTTCAAAGTTTCTACAAAGATTTTTAATTTAGGTTATAAGTTTATATAGAAAGGACTCCTATACTTAAACATTCTGGGTCTTTTATTTTGCTCTAATACACTCTGTCAACATAACATTAATATGAATTTGTGCTATTCCAAAATAATTTTATTAGGACAGAATTAATTCTTATGAAAACCATTGTAAACTGAATCATGCCCAATCCTACCTTATTAGAGTAGGAATAAAAAAGAAAGAGATAAAAATAGAGAAAAGAAGATACTTATAATCTGAGGCATTGAATTCTAAATTACAAAAGAGGGAGAGAGAAGAGAAAATAAGTACTTTCTTCATGGTTGTCCTGACTGTTATCAAGGTTGGCCAGGAACTCAAGGGCTAGACATCCCAGATACATCAGAGGTGTACAGGTACAGGCTACTTATGCACAAGCAACTGACAACTTTAAAATACATACAGCTTAGTGCTAATGTCACTCTTTACCCTTTCAACATGGCATTGGTCCCTGTACTCATACTCCCTTATTATAATCTAGACTCATAAGCCAGGTTCATATGGAAAACTCCAAGCATCAGCCACACTAGGCAACATTTAGAGATGATTATGAAATAAAGTAGCATTTGTCTGGAATCCTCTGCTTTGGGGAGAGAATTGTCCCAGAAATTTCTACCATGATAGCAGGGGAAACCATGGTAACTGCTCCTGCATTTACCTCCACCTTCAGAAGTACACCACTTTAAGACAGAATATATTAGTGTGATAGAATGCAAAATGAGTCAAAAAAGAACAAAGCTTCAAATTCTCTCCTGACAGTTAAGACATAGTTTCCCCACCACATAGTTATTTGCTATGAGCTTTCATGCTACTTAGCTTCCACCTACCAGAAACGTTATTATTAAAACTTCAACATGCATACAACCACAGCAACCATCAGCAGGACTTCGTTAAAATTAATCCTATTTCCCCCAATATACAGTTATGCAATTTCAGCCTTTTCTTCTCCAACTTACATAGCATCCCACTTCCAACCTCTGCTGCCTTTGGTCTTTTTCTACTTTAATGTAAAAAAGGGCTCTTTAGTGAATCCCAAAGATAAATCATTTTAACTTTATATAAATCATTTTTAAAAAATTGTTAGTAATGTATTTAATTAAAATATAATCCATAATTATTGTTGTTAAACCTCTTTCCTTCAGATTTTAAATCATCCTTTAAATAGAAACTTGGAAATTTATAGCACTGATTGCTTTCTGACATATGGAATTTTCTGTGTGATCGGGCTGGCGGGGGTGGGGGGCAGTTGGGGGCGAGCAGGCCGGCGGGGGGGGTCAGTTGGGGCTGAGCAGGTTGTCAGGGGCGGAAGTAGGGGGCGAGCAGGCCAGCAGGCAGAGTAGTTAGGGGTGATCAGGCAGGCAGGCAGGTGAGTGGTTAGGAGCCAGTGATCCTGAATTGTGAGAAGGATGTCCAACTGCCCTGTGGGATCGGGCCTAAACCAGCAGTTGGACAACCCCCAAGAGGTCCCATATTGGAGAGGGTGCAGGCTAGACTGAGGAACACACCCACACCCCTCCAGTGCATGAATTTCATCCACTGGGTCTCTAGTATTAATAATGGCCTACAATCAAAGTTAACAATTTCCAATAGGAAATGTCCCAAGGTCAGTTGTATAAAAAGCAGTTAGAATAGCTTTAAAAATGCTTTGTGCATTGCATACATTATACTTGACATAGCTTATACAAATGTCACAGAAACTTCTCAGTACATTTCAAATCTCTAGGTTTTTTTTCTCTAAACAATTTCTTTGAATGCTGAATTTACTCCCAGGAATTCTAAACTCTATAAAAAGAAGAGATAAACATGGGAACAGCCAAGACGAAAGATATCTTGCCTAGGTACCAGCAATGCACAAGCAACAGTACACAGAATTTATGACTACATAAGTATAGACCATGTCATATGATTCACAGCAATGACTTTAAAAGCTGGCTTTATTCAGAATCTTCAAACATTCAAGTACATGTCTAATAGAAAAGAATAACTAGTTGAAATAAATCCATTAGCTTTACTGTAAGCCAAGTATACAAGGCATAAAGCATTATATCAGTAGATTAACAAAGGGAACTTTAAGATACCTCATTTTAAGAGAGTTGAAAGAAATTATTATAAAGGGAAACATTTCTTTTTATGTACGTTTGAACAAAAGACATTAAACAAAATTAAAATCCAAAAGAAATTTTCATAAATTAAGAGTTTGAAAAAAACCTAATTAAACTTAAGGATTTCAAATGAACAAAATTGCAGTAACATATTTTTATGCATCAGCTGTTTCTTAAGGGTTATTAAATAAATACTACCCTGAAAATTTCAATAATCTTCTCAATGTTTCAGTCTGAATGTTTGTAATATTAACAAATTTTTATTTGTTTATGCGGTTTAATAAGTCCCCAACATAGAGACTGTTGAAAACCAAACTATTAATGAGGTTTCTAACTGAAATTGTCCTGTCATACTATCTATATGATTGCTACTTAGAGAGTTCAGGCAAGCTATAAATTTAGTTAAAACAAATTATAGCTATAATTTTCAAAATACTTAACTGAAAATTACAAAGTGAATAAGTAAGATTATAGGTGAAATTTTTATGTGAGAAATAAATGTGACTTACTTTGACTATCTTTTCAATTACTATGTCCCATTTTCTTTGTTTTATAACATATTCTGAAAGCTAAGTTACTCATACTTCAAAAAAATTACAAATTCTATTAAACAACAATGGTAAATTAAAATTATTTAAAATGTAATTAAGAGTATTTCTTAAAGTAAATAAATATAAATATCAATATGTTCCACAAGTTAGGTCTGTTCAATATGAAATACTAATATATATTATTATTCATGTCTAATTCAATAGTAAAGTCTTGCTGCTACACAGAAGTTTGGAAATTATAAAGTCTTAATCGTACACTATAGAAAAATAGAAAGTACTTAAGAAAGAAGAAATATCTGAGAGTGAATTTTAATTGAACTTACACATGCATATTAACAATTTTAGCTAATCTGCTGAGAATTAGATTAAGCAAATGATTTAGATAATAGTCATATCTATAATACCTGTCTTTTGGGGAGGGACAACAAAATTTTTTAAATTTTAGACATGTAGGACATACTGAGTTTGAGAGGTTTGTAGGATGTCCAGATCTCTGGAGATATTGAATAGGTAGTTGAATATAGTGGTTTAAAACTCAAGAGAGAGGTCTGGGTGAAAGATAACCTTTAGGAATCATCATATATAGATTCTGATGTCATAGGAATGGGTGAGCTAAATGAAGACTTCTGGGAGAAGATATAAGAGGTAGCAGAAAATGAGGAATATCCTCAGAACCTGAAAGAAAATAGTCAAAAGGTAAAATGAGAACCAGGAAGAAGTAGTGTAATCAAAGCTTTAAAGAAGTTAATCAAGTTAGAGTGAAAAGTATCCACTGGATTTGGAAAGTAGAATACCAAGCAGTGATCCCCCCAATATAAATTTTAATATAAATAATTACCAAGAGCACTTGCAGTAAATTAATGGAGCTAACGTGAAATTGCAGTGGTACATAAGAAAGTTGAGATCAGTGGTATAATATATTCAATGGAATATTATTCAACTATGAGAAAAAAGGAAATCCTGCCATTTGCAACATGAATGGACCATGAAGACATTACGTTAAGTGAAATAATCAGAGAAAGACAAATACTGAATGATCTCACAAGTGGAATCTAAAAAAGCTGAACTTGCCCTAGCTGGTTTGGCTCAGTGGATACATTGTAACCAAGGGTCCCCGGTTCAATTCCAGTCAAGGGCACATACCTTGGTTGCAGGCTCCTCCCCAGCCTGGGCCCTGGTCAGGGCTCCTGCAGGAGGCAACCAATCGATGTGTTTCTCTCACACTGATGTTTCTCTCTGTCTTTCCCTCTCTCTTCCCTCTCCCTAAAAATGAATGTAAAAATATCTTAGGGTGAGGATTAACAAACAAAAAATAAAAATAAATAAATAAAAATAAAAAAACTAAACTTATAGTAACAGAGTAGAATTGTGGTTGTCAGGGTGTGGGGGATGGAGGAAATGGGGAGATGCTGGTCAAAGGGTACAAATTTCCAGTTATAATATAAATAAGTTCTGGGGATATAATATACTGCATGGTGAGTATAGTTAACAATACTGTATTAAATAGTTGAAAACTGCTAAGCGAGTAGATCTCAAATGTTCTCACCATGAAAAAATAACTATGTGAGGTGATGGAGGTGTTAACTAATCCTACTGTGGTAATCATTTCCCAACATAAACATATCAAATCATTTGTACCCATTAAACTTACACAATGTTATATTTCCATTAAATCTCAATAAAGCTGGGTGAAAATTAGAATGTCATGAGAACATGTACCTTTCATATCTTGTTTACTACAATATTTCAGAACTCAAAATACCTAACACATAGTAGGTGCTCAATAAATATTTGTGAGTAAATCAAAGAATCACTGAGTGGTTAAGCTAGAATTTAAATCCAGGCCTGATTGCCTATTCTTAAGAGCTTGTCTACTATGTCATACAACTTGTGAAGGCAGAGTTGGCTCTGACTTATTGTTATATCCTCCATATCCCACAGTACATTGTTGTGTAGAAAATATGCTATCACTACATACTTACTGAATAAAGTAACATTTTATATTTCAAACTATAAGTTCTTAGGTACTAGAATAACAAAATGTGTGTATCTGTAGGTACAGAAACAATTCCTTTTACCTGGAATACTTCCCCAATCACACTCCCCTCCTTTTCCCATTTAAATAATTGCTTTGGATTCAAGATCCATGGCTTGTTGTTTTTCTGTCCCCAGCACTAAAAGAAACAGTTACACATACAGCTTCTGACCTCTCACAGAAAAATTTTCTTACCCATATTATGTGACTAATTTTCCTCACAAGTTGTGAGCTAAAGCAGGGAGCTGACTCCAACTTTTTTTTTTCATTCCTTCCTTTCATTTTTTTCACTTTCTTTCTTTCCCTCCCTTTCCGCTTCTTCCCTCCCTTCCTTTTTTTTTCATTTTTAAGTGATTAAGGAGAGAGGCTTAAAATACTTTTAAAATATAAACATCTATAGCCCTAGAATTATAATAAACTAGAGGCCCAATACATGAAAATTCATGCACTAGAGGGGAGGGTCCCTCAGCCCAACTTGTCCCCTTTCACAGTCTGGGAGCCTTCAGGCTGGCCCTGGGCAGCTGGGGGGCTGAGGGGAATGGGGGACTCCAGAGGCAGGCAAGCTGGCGGGGCTGAGGGGACTAGGTGCTGCCATCTTGAGGGTGTGAGAATCAATTAGCATATTCCCTCTTTATTAGATAGGACTAGAGGACCAGTGCACAAAATCTGTGCACTCAGGGAGGTCCCTCAGCGCAGCATGCACCCTCTCACAGTCTGGGAGCCCTCAGGGGATGTCCAACTGCCGCGGAGGCAGGAGACACTCACACCACTGCCTCTGTGCTTGCCAGCTGTGAGCCTGGCTTCTGGCTGAGTGTTGCTCCCCCTATGGGAGCACAATGATCACCAGGGGGAAGCTCCTGCATTGAGCGTCTACCCCCTGGTGGTCAGTGCTCATCATCACAACTGGTCATTCTGCCGTCGGGCAGAAACCAGTTCTTCAACATCCCCTGAAGGGTTCCGGATTGCAAGAGGGCACAGGGGAGGTACGATTGGACCAGAGAGGGACATGGGAGGTTGGCCAGCCAGGGAGATACTGCAGGAGGGCTCCAGGGCATGTCCGGCTCATCTTGCTCACTCCTGATCGGCTGGAACCCAGCAGAAAGCTAACCTACCAGTTGGAGCATCTGCCCCTGGTGTTCAGTGCATGTCATAGCGAGCAGTTGAGCGGCCTTAGCATATCATTAGCATATTACACTTTGATTGGTTGAATGGCTAACTGGACAACTGGACACTTAGCATATTAGGCTTTTTTATATAGGATTATAATAGCTTAAATGATTAGACTATATCTTAAATGTTACCTAGTTGCATTTCCCCAAGGAAATGGTCCATATGGACAGACTGACAAATTAAAGCATTTCCAATAAAGTTGAGATACCAGTAACAGTTTAACAAGAGTCTTTCTAGGATCATGAGATCCCAGAGTCCTCAAATACCAGATTGTAAAAATTTAGTTACCGTATTTTCTGGCATATAAGACAACTTTTTAACCCAGGAAAATCTCAAAAATCTTCTCAAATAATGAGAAGGCTAGTGAGAGAAGTGACCCAACTACCTCCTCTACTTTCTCCCTCTATCATTTCTACCAATTCAGTAGTTTTGTCTCGACTTTTGAGAAGATTTTCCTGGGTTAAAAAGTCGTCTTATATGCCAGAAAATACGGTATTTAACCTGATTGTGCTGCTCCAGTGACATAATCCTCCATTTGAAAGCCAGGATCTTGATTAATTCACTGCATTTAAAATTTTTACTTAGTCCATTAATAGAAAGAGGTTTTGTTTGTTTGTTTGTTTGTTTGTTAACTTATATTGGAATATCAATAGTAAAAATCTTTCTGCTATTTCAGCAACAAAACTTATTTGAGTCAATAGTCTTAGTTTTTTAAGTAAAGAGTTAAAAACTTTAGAGATAGTATATTCCAAGGCCTCCTCAGCCAATTTTCCAAAGTACAGAATGATCAATAAAAATCAGCCTGTAACTGTACCTTCCAAAAGTCGATTGGAAAGAGTCTGAATTAAATGAAATGCCTAACAGTACTGGCAGACATTTACTATGTTTGCATTGTCCTGTTAATAGCATGCTAACAAGTAAGTTTCCTGTAGGGTCACTAATGGACAGAAAAAAAATACATAACAGTGAATAGTGGAAAAGCATTCATGCTCTATTGGTCTACAGTTACTAGAGAGAAGAAAGAGTAAATCCTATAATCTTTGGCAGCTATACAAAAAAAAAAAAAATGCTCTCTTGTTAAAGCTCAAGAGAATCTGGAGAGGAAATAAAAAAGTCAGACAGATTATGCCGTCAATTTTAGTTGTCATAATGTGCTTTAGAGATAAAACATTCCTCTGAATGGCAATTGAACAGATGGAAATTTTCATTTTTGGTTAACTGATGGAAGAATTGGACCAGTACCTAAAATGACATTGAAATGAAGCGCAAATCCCCTCCCACAAGAAGGAAACAGATGCATCACTCCAGATATAAAATAAATTATTGAAGAGTGCATATATTATATTGGTATCATTGTATCCAACTGTACATCTGCACAGTGTTTTAGTCTCCTGATGAGAGAACAGACATTTCTGAAAGAGAAAATAGGCAACTATTGAAGTGAGTCAGTTAAGTATAACATTTAGGTAAGAAAAGCCAAACAACACTTGACTGAATTTGAAGTTATTCATGCTGAGAGGGAAAAAGAATCATAAATTATACTGATTCCAAGGCCCTGGAACTTATACATTGATTTAAATGTGGTAGATTTTGAAATATAAAACCACATTTCAAGATTTTTATAATCTTAAATCGGAATGAATAAAAAATATGTAACTAATTTAAGACTAAAGGAGTTAGTGTTGAATACCCTCCTTGCTTAATCTGACAAAGAAGTTAGTAATATAACTACAATTCTTAAGCTATGAATAGACTGGACTCACAGAATAAGTAACTAAAGGAGACCTATTTGATAATTTAAAGTTAATAACTGACCCTATAAGATAAACTTTTTAAGATGAACTCCTTTTATAAGTTTCAATTCCACTTTCTGACAACACTGTCCTAGTAGGTACTGTGTATCTGTAGGTACAGAACCAATTCCTTTTACCTGGAATACTTCCCCAATCACACTCCCCTCCTTTTCCCATTTAAATAATTGCTTTGGATTCAAGATCCATGGCTTGTTGTTTTTCTGTCCCCAACACTAAAAGAAACAGTTACACATACAGCTTCTGACCTCTCACAGAAAAATTTTCTTTGTCAGTTCTTGCTTATTCTAGAGCTGATCCAAGCAGGCAGCTTACACCATCCTATACTTCCACCTCAGTCTTCTTATCAATCCTTTCCAGTCTTTCCGAACTCATTAAAACTTTAGTTCAGCTGCAGAGGAAATATGAGTATACCAGTTTTAGAGGGTAGGTAAGAATGCATTTGATTAAGCAGGTTTTGTTATTTTGTTTTGTTTTTAAGGTATAATCTTAGTTGCCATTGGGTCAGCAACACTCCTTTGCTATAAGAGAATCATATAAGAAAGTCTGATCAGGTAATGTAGATGATGATTGAGGATGCCAACAGAATTAATTCTGAGGTTAGTATCTAAAAGAGAAAGAATCAAAAGGAAAAATGTCTCTACATATAAAAAGATTTTATAGTTAAAAGATAGAAATTCTACCTTTTTATTTATTAAGGCAATCATCACAGTATAGTAAGATTTTACTAAATATCTAAAGTGATAGAATATTTTATCAGACATGACTTCCAAACAAACCGTGTTTAATAAGGATTCTCTATCTTGAAGACCAAATGAATTATGTCTCCCAGGACTATTAAAAGAGTATGGGTGAGAAAAATATGTTCAGTGCAACTCTACAAAATATTAGTGGAGAGCAGGTATCATGAGCACAATGAATTATAAGTCTATATTGGTGTACAGTCTTCCTAATGGTATTCCCTTTGGAAATAAAGTTGCACAAAGAAGTCATTCTTTGCATTATCCCAATCATTTTTAAACACAGGCAAATGTGAAACAGAGCTCATTAAAAAGAAATAGAAAGACAAATATAACCTAAAAGTAAAAGTATAAGGAGGTTGGGCCCATCTGGACTTATTATACAGAGAAAAGCCTTGAGGGGAATAGCTGGGAATATGGGATAGGAGAACTAGTTAGAAGGTAATTGGGAAAGGGGAACTCGAGTTGGTTCCCTCCCTGGGGTATTTCTGCCAAGGAAAGAGAATAAGAATAAAACCTTTACGAATAGTATCATGTGGTGGCTGGACACCCAAACAGAGTCTGTTGCTAGAAAAAGGACATGGTATAATATGGTAATGATTCACAGAATAAGATGTGAACTAGAAATTGTATTTTGTCCTTCTGATGCTCTCTCTCTTATTTAAACAGAAGTTGCTCTCTGGTTTCTAGCCACTCTATTACCCATTCTCTGTTAGCCATATATCTTACTGCCATTTTGTAATAATTCTTATATTGATACTAGAGGCCCAGTGCATGAATTCGTTAACATGTGGGGTCCCTTGGCCTGGCCAGTGATTGGGGCTGTCTCACCCAGTCCGGGAGGGAGGGACCATGGGAGGTTGGCTGGCCGCAAGAAATTGGTTGTGGGAATACACTGACCACCAGAGGACAGCTCTTGTGTTGAGCATCTGTCCCCTGATGATCAGTGTGCGTCATAGCGACCAGTCAACTGGTCATTCGGTCGACCAGTTGTAATGGTCACTTAGGCATATACACACACACACAACACACACACACACACACACACACTAGTGGCCCAGTGCACGAAATTCATGCATGGGGGAGGGGTGTCCCTTAGCCAGGTCTGTACCCTCTCCAATCTGGGACCCCTTAGGGGATGTCTGACTGCCTGTGGGATCAGGCCCAAACCAGCAGTCAGACATCCCTCTCGCAATCTGGACTGCTGGCTCCTAACCACTTACCTGACTGCTTGATTGCCCCTAACCACTCTGCCTGCTGGCCTGCTCACCCCCAACTGCATCCCTGCCAGCCTGACCACCTCCAATGGCCGCCCCCCCCCACTGGCCTGATCACCCACAACTGCTCTCCCCTCTTGACTCCTAACTGCCATGACCTTGTCCAGAAGAGTGTCTGGAAGGTCTCCTAGTCTAATTAGCATATTACCCTTTTATTAGTACAGATAGAGGACTGGTGCACGGGTGGGGGCTGGCTGGTTTGCCCTAAGGGGTACCCTGGATCAGGGTGGGGGCCGACCCCCCACTAGCCGACCACACCCACCAGCCAATCAGAGCACTATATGCAAATTAACCCAGCCAAGATGGCGCCTGGCAGCAACGGAGCTAGAGCAAACAGGAGGCTTCCATTGCACCAGCGATGGAGGAAACTGCCGGCCTAGGCCGGCTATGGCCTCTGCTCAAGGCAACAGTTTCAATTATAGAAGCCACAGAGCTGAAGCAAACAGGAGGCTTCATTGCCTGCCTAGGCCTCTGCTCAAGGCAACAAAGTTTCAATTATAGAAGAGAAATAAACCCCATAAACCTGATTCCAGCCAGCCTTGCTGGGACCTTGGGTCAATGGGAGCTGTGGGCAGCCTGAAAACGGTCCTCAAACCCTCACCCAGGCTGGCCAGGCACCCCAGTAGGAACCCAAACCCTGAAGGCGCTGTGGGCAGCTTGAAAATGGCCCTCAGTCCCTCACTCAGACTGGCCAGGCACCCCAGTAGGGACCCGAACCCTGAAAGGGATGTGGCCAGCCTAAAAACAGCTCTCAGCCCCTCACGCAGGCTGGCCAGGCACCCCAGCAGGAACCCCTACCCTGAAGGGGGTATGGCAAGTCTGAAAACAGTCCTCAGCTCCTCACCCAGGCTGGTCAGGAACCCCAGCGGGAACCCCACCCTGATCTGGGACACCCTTCAGGGCAAACCAGCCAGCCCCATCCATGCACCAGGCCTTTATCCTATATAATTCAAGAGTAATATGCAAATTGACCCTCACAGCAGAACCACTGGAAATGACTGGTCACTATGACACACATTGACAACCAGGGGCAAACACTCAATGCAGGAGCTGCCCCTGGTGGTCACAGGGGGAGCTCTGCTCAGCCACAAGCTAGGCTGCCAGCTGCCAGCATAGCAGTGGCGGTGGGAGCCTCTCCCGCCTCCTCAACATCACTAAGGATGTCCAACTGCAGCTTAGGCCTGCTTCCCGCTGGCAAGTGGACATCCCCCGAGGGCTCCCGGGCTGCCAGAGGGATGTCTGACTGCCACGTTAGGCCCAATCACCCGGGGAGCCAGCCTAAGCCAGCAGGTGGATATCCCCTGAGGGTTCCCAGACTGTGAAAGGGCACAGGCCCAGCTGAGGAACACCGCCCCCCCCGCCAGAGTGCACAAATTTTTGCGCACTGGGCCTCTAGTGTGTGTGTGCATGCGTGTGTGTGTGTGTGTGTATCTTAATAAAAGCGAAATATTAAAATTAACCATTTCTCCGGGATGGGGTTAGCCACGCCCACCAGCCAATCAGAGCTGCTGTATGCAAATTATCCCAGCCAAGATGGTGGAGGCCGCAGCCCCGGTGTGCAGCTTCTCCAGGGCTGCGGCCTATGCCATCTTGGGAGCCTCCTGCCTGGGAAGGCATCCAGCGCCTTGGGCCTGCGGATGCCTTCCCAGGTGGGAGCCTGGGGTGGGGGAGGCGGGGACCAGGCGGCTGGACCCCGCAGGCCCCGCCCAGGAGGCCCGCAGGGCTCTGGCCGGCGCCGCCGCAGCCTCGGCTTCCCTGGGCGGGAGCCTTCTGGGGCACGGGGACAAGGCAGCCGGAACCCCGTGGGCCCTGCCCGGGAGGCCCGCGGGGGTCCAGCCGGCGCCACTGCAGCCTTGGCTTCCCCGGGCGGGAGGCTTCCGGGGCACGGGGACGAGGCGGGTGGCCTGTAGGGTCAGTGGGAGCTGTGGCCAGCCTGAAAACTGCCCTCAGCCCCTCACCCAGGCTTGCTACACCCCCTGGGGTGAGGGTCTCCACTGGGGAGCTTGGCCAGCTTGCAAGCAGACATTGGCCCCTCACCCAGGCTGGCCAGGCACACCAGCAGGTGGACATCCCCGGAGGGGTCCCAGACCAGGAGAGGGCACAGGCCGGGCTGAGGGACGCCCCCCCGCCCCCGCCAGTGCACAAATTTTTGTGACCCGGACCCCTAGTATGTATGTGTGTGTGTGTGTATGTGTGTATAGCTAATATGCCAAGTGTCCCCTCAGGAGTCCAACCAGGAGACCAGGAGTTTAATCGCTCACTATGATGTGCGCTGACCACCAGGGGATGGTGCGGAATGAAGGAAGGCCCTGGCTAGTGGATGGTAGCCGGCAGCCTGAGAAAGTAAGGCCCTGATCGGCCCTGATTGCCAGCCAGGCCTAGGGACCCTAAATTTGCACAAATTTCATGCACCGAGCCTCTAGTATATGAATAAAGCATTTCTAAACATGGTTTACAAAATGTTGAAAGGTAACCTTTGAACAAACATTATAGACCAAAATTCTGGCAGGTCTGATGGGAGGCAGCATTTACTTCTCTATATAGAAAGCTTCAGATGGGGCAGAGAAAAGCTGGAGTGCTATTTATGAAGCCATATGTGGCAAATGAACATTAAATCTACTCATCTCTCATTGAAAAGGCACACTAGAGACAAGCTCTTTTAATCTCTTTGTCCATCTTTTTTTTGGGGGGGGACAAATGATTAGCATATTTTTAATACTGACAAGTTACATACTCTTAATTAAGCATTGGATCCTTTATTACTATGAAGATTTCATAATATTCTTTAGCAATCATTTATAACAATTTTAATTTTTTCTATCCTGTTGTCTTCTAACATTTTTTATTTTTCCTATCAAGAATCATTATGCAGTCCTAACCGGCTTGGCTCAGTGGATAGAGCGTCGGCCTGCGGACTGAAGGGTCCCAGGTTCAATTCTGGTCAAGGGCATGTACCTTGGTTGCGGGCACATCCCCAGTAGGAGGTGTGCAGGAGGCAGCTGATCGATGTTTCTCTCTCATCAATGTTTCTGACTCTCTATCCCTCTCCCTTCCTCTCTGTGAAAAATCAATAAAATATATATTAAAAATAAATAAATAAAAATAAAAAAAGAATCATTATGCAAATTCCAGCCAAAAAAAATCAATCTGGAATTCTAAACATTATTAACTCTTCTGATTTGTAAGAGGTAAAAAACAAACCAAAACACACACACACACACACACACCACATTATATGACAAAGCAAAATAGAATATTTAATTTTTAAAAAATTTCTGAATAGTTCCAGAATAAAGTACTCTGACTTCACAGCAAACATTTTCCAAATTAAACTGTATTTGAGGACGCTGATATTGACTGCATTATCCCTGTATACTATTATAACCCGTTATTCTTTTTTTTAAAAAATCGAGGTAAAATTTATGTAAAATAAAATTAACTATCTTAAAGTGCACAATTCCGTGGTAGTTAGTACATTGTGCAACACCCCTCTATTAAATTCCAAAACATTTTCATCATCATAAAAGAAAACCCCATAACCATTAAGCCTGTTCTCCCCTCCTTCTAGCCCCGGCAATCTGCTTTGTTTTATCTGATTTTCTTATCTTTGATATTTCATATAAATAAAATTATACAATATGTTACCTTTCATGTTTGACTTCTTTTATGTAGTATTATTTAATATGTTCATAGGTTCATCCATGTTGTACCATATGTCAGTACTTCATGCCTTCTTAAATCTGAGTGATATTCCATCATATGTATTTCCATTCATCCTCCGATGAATATTTATGTTGTTTTCACCTCTTGGCTACTGTGTATAGTTCTATTAACATCTGTGTGCAAGTATTTGCTTCTGTACCTATATTAATTCTTTTGGATATATACTTAGAAGTAAAATTGCTGGGTCATATGTAACTCTAACTTTCTGAGAAAACACCAAACTGTTTTCTGGAGCAGCTGCCACATTCCCATCAGCATTGCATAAGGGTTCCAATTTCTCCATGTCTTTGTCATCACTTTTTATTTTTTTATTTTCATTTTTTTATTAAAGTCATCCTAGTGGGTGTAAAATGGTTATCTCATTGTTTTGATTTGCATTTCTCTAACAACTAATGACATTAAGCATCCATTCTTTCATTTCTATATCTTGTTTGCAGTAATGTTTATTGACATCCTTTGCCCATTTCTAAATTCAGTTGTTACTTTTTGTCATTTGTTTTGGATACTAGACCCTTAACAGATATATGATTTGCAAATATTTGCTCCCATTCTGTGGCTGCCTTTCCACTTTCTTGATAACGTCTTTTGATGAACAAAAGTTTTTAATTTTGATGAATTCCAATTTATTTTTCTTTTGTTGACTTTGCTTTCAGTGTCATATAAGAATCCACAGCCAAATTCAAGGTCATGAAGACTTACTCCTAGGAGTTTTATAGTTTTGTCTCCTATATTAGATGTTTAATCCATTTTGAATTAATTTTTGTATGTGGTGTGAGGTGGTATTCAAATTCATTCTTTTGCATGTGGATATCTAATTGTTAAAGAAACTATTCTTTCTCCCATTGAATAGTCTTAACACCCCTGTTGCAAATCAATTGGCTGTAGATGTATAGGTTTATTTTTGAACTCTCAATTCTATTTCATAGGTCTGTAGTTATCCATTTAAACTGTATATTTCTCTAAGTGCTCAAAGGATAAATACAAAAGAGTTTGGATAAGAAACACTACAATCTTTAATTCAGTATAAACTTTCCCGTTGAACTGGTGGCATGCTTTCTCCACAGCAACAACATCTGTAACTTGAGTTATTTTTTTGGTAGGGAAGATACCTGAGCTGGCACTGGTTTTAAGCACCCTCTTCCTGGAGCTGGCATGAGGAAAAATGGAGGTTCTTCAGATTCTCAAAAATCAATTTCAGGCACTCTTTATCATATAGTTAAATGGCACTGAAATAGCACTACCAACTTTCCCCTTTACTTATTAGCTCATCATCACTGGGAGTGGAAGAGTGGTAAAAGGAGAAAAATGTGACAAAAACAAGGTACAAGCTTCTAATCTCAGGAGACGTATGTCATTCGTTAGCAACAGCTAATAAACTTGGACCAAGTGACCAAGACAACAGCTTTATAGAAACA
>PVJC01040215.1:0-15896 GCA_004026665.1 Murina feae
CAACCAAGGTCAAGAGCCACTGTGACGGGTGAGGAGCTGATGTCTCACATGAATATGTTCTCCCTTCTGGGACATCCTGCTGTCATCCACAGCCTGGGAGTCTCTCTCTCGGTTGCACCCTTATCATTCATGTTTATATTTTTATTGATTTCAGAGAGGAAGGGAGAGGGAGAGAGAGAGAGAAACATCAATGATGAGAATCATGGATCAGCCGCCTCTTGCATGCCCCCCACTGGGGATCGAGCCCACAACCCGTGCACATGCCTTGACTGGGAATTGAACTCAGGACCCTTCAGTCCGCAGGCTGATGCTCTATCCACTGAACCAAACGGGCTAGGGCTGCAGCCCTTGTTATCGACGGGACAGGGTTTGCTTCCACCTGTGTGTTTGTGTGGATTAAAGGCAAATGTAGGACCTGAAACCATAAAACTCCTTGAAGAAAATAGGGGAAATGCCTTGATCCTGGTCCTGGCAGTGATTTGGGGGTGGGGGATATGACACCAAAAGCACAGGCAACAAAAGCAAAAATAAACAAGTGGGGCTCCATCACACTGAGAAGTTTCTGCACAGCAGAAACCATCAACAAAATGTAAAGGCAGCTGGCTGGTGTGTCTCAGTGGTTGAGCATCAACCTATGAACCAGGAGGTCACGGTTTGCTTCCTGGTCAGGGTACATAATGAGAGAGAATCATGGATCGGCCGCCTCCTGCACGTCCCCCACTGGGGATCAAGCCCGCAACCTGGGCATGTGCCCTGACCTCCATGTGCCCTGGTTCGTAGGTCAACACACAACCACTGAGCCGCATCAGCAGGGCTTGGCGTATATTTGAGTTGTCACAACTTGGGGGTAGGGGTTGCTCCTGGCATCTATGGGGTAGAGGCCAGGGATGCAGCGAAACACTCTACAATATGCAGGACAGCACTCCCCCCACAATCCCACTCGCAGCCCCAACAAAGAATTTTCTGCCCCCAAAAGGCAATTGTGCTGCTGTTGAGAAATTCTATCTTGGGCAGTGCTCCTCAAACTGTAACATGCCCGAGAAGCACCTGGGGCTCTCTCTTTTTAAAAAAATATGTATTTGTATTGATTTCAGAGAGGAAGGGAGAGGGAGAGAGAGATAGACACATCAATGATGAGAGAGAAACATTGACTGGCTGCCTCCTGCACGCCCCCTACTGGGGATCGAGCCCACAACCCAAGCATGTGCCCTTGACTAGAATCGAACCCAAGAGCCTTCAGTCCACACAGGCCGACGCTCTATCCATTGAGCCACACCAGCCAGGGCACCTGGGTCTCTTGATGAAATTCAGAATTTGGTTTAGCAGGTATGAAGCGGGGGCCTGAGAGCCCACATTTCTCAGGAACTTCCAGGACATGCTGATGTTGCTGGTGCGGGACCACAGTTTGAGTAGCAAAGCCCTAGACTACATCATCCCTGCCCAAGGTGCCCATGACTGTCATTGCCACGGGACACTTAACTGCACATCTCCAGCTTAGCTCTTGACCTTGAGCTCCATAGACTATGGCCAACTACTGGCTCACCCTCTCCAGCCTGCGTCTTGGAAATCTGCCAATGATCTCTCACCCACAAGTATGGTCCTCTTTCAACATCATCTTATTCAGTTAACTCTTCTGTCACATCTCAGCTCCAGCGGCCTTCCTTAGGCAGCCTTTCCCCACCCCTCCTTAATCTGACTCAGTTCCCCGAGTTGTAATGAGAATGATATAATCTCATAGGAACCTCTTCCTTTCCTTCAAAGAACTTAAAGAACTCCGTGTGGTTACCTGGTTAACGGGTTTCTAAATAAGCTCTGGAAGAACAGGAAGCATTTCCGTTTCTGCTCACCAGTGTCTCCTCAGTCCCCAACACCACACCTGGCCATTGATTGTGGTGGGCGCACAATCAATGTTCATTAACTGACTGAACGAAATGAATGAATGAATGCAATTGATAGCTTCTCAACACTACACCCACATAATGCAGAAGACACATTTCATATGACATTCTACACTGTCTTATAGATTAAATTATGGAAATGGTGGAAATCAATCAATAATGATGAGTCTTAGGAATGCTAGCTTTAGTGCTCCTGAAGGTAAGGAATCTATCTTCTGTAGATTCTACACAAGCGTAGGGAATCCGTAAGTTTTGTTTCTTAGGTTCTAAAATGAATAGTCTTCCTCATTTCCAGAATCCAAGCATGATGTTTTGCAGACTAATTTGTTAGTATAGACCATTTCATTAACATTGTATTCATTTCTTATTTATTCCAAATGGTAGTTTAGAGAGAGTTTTCTCTTCTCCTTACCTTTTTAAAAAAATATATCTGTATTAATTTCAGAGAGGAAGGGAGAAGGAGAGATAGAAACATCAGTGATGAGAGAGAATCATGGATCGGCTGCCTCCTGCACGCCCCACACTGGGGATCGAGCCCGCAACCCAGGCATGTGGCCTGACCAGGAATCAAACCCTGACCTCCTGGTTCCTAGGTCGATGCTCATCCACTGAGCCACGCTGGCCCAGCATCTTCTCCTTACCTTTTGACATCAACTCCTGAAATGGGGAAGAATGGGAACTTGTGCTTCTTTTCTTAGGGAGGAAAAAACCACGCCCATCACGTTCTCAGAAGAAAGCACTTCACATTTTGGAATATAAACCTTGACATAGCCTATCTAAACAGAGCTTTTTAAATGAAGTTTTATGACAACAGGCTATATCAGGGAAAATGGAAACTCAGGTTTGACAGTGGAGACCAATTATAGCCAGCACAGGGAGAAATAGCAGAAGAGGAAGGAGTAAGCGCAGGAAGAACGCCATCCAGATCCTTCCAGAGGAAGAACCATCACACGGTCTCCTGTGTGGGAAGCCGCCTATTGTCTTCTCTAGGAGAGAGATGTGGGCAAGGAGCCCGGAAGGCTGGTGACCCTTGAGCCCTGGCGAAGGTCAGAGCTATGCACTGTTTAGTCTAGAAAATGAGAGTTGAAGCACCTTCCTTACCAGATAGTCATGTAAATCCTTATTGATAAGATAGTCTTGTCTGTTACTGGAATTGCCTGCCTAAGGGCTATGGGTGTATCCCAAACTGAATAAAAGGGATAGCAAGACCAGAGCACAAGTGGAGTCCTTCCTCTTGGGATGGGCTCCCCGCCTGGCCCCTCAATTTCCAAATTATTATTTCTTATCTCGTCTCTTTCATTTGCATGCGGCTCCCCTCCCAGGGCCCAAACCCTGAACCATGTGGGGATGTGGGTCAAACACACTCTTGCAAACCAGCATTTGGCAATACTCCCTACTTCTGGATTTTCTTCTTCTCACAGGATCATGGGAAAAAGCAGAACTGGGGATGTATGGGAACTTGGACCAGCAAAAAGGGACTTCCCTTGCAAATTTTAAGCAGGAAGTCGTCAGCGTTCTCATGGTAGTAAGAAGACTGTGGAAAATACAAGATTATATTTTTTTAAGCCTGCAGAAATGAGTTCTGAGTATTTGAGACATTTCTGGAAAGTATGATGGGCTTAAATCCAAAGAAAACAAAAGTAGGCCAAGCAGTGACTGAGACTGTCATGAAAGGATGAGCTAACACATTGTCACCTCTTAAATAACAAATATTTTAAATATAACATGTAAATATGGCACATGAAATGTTGAACAAAAACTTTACACAAAGCAGAAATGGTTAGGAGGAGAAAACTCCCAGATACTGTATACTAAAAGAAAAGGATTAAAAATATTCACCTTATGTGGGATGTTATATATATTTACATATTCAAAGCAGCAAGTGAGTGTTACGTCATCTTTGACTGGCTTAACTTTGTCTGTGGGAAGCGGTCAGGAAACACCGAGCACGATGCTCACTCAACAACAGTTTTCATGGACTCACAGTTAAATAGGATTAAGCCCTAGCTGGTTGCTCAGTGGATAGAGTATAAGCCTGCGGACCAAAACATCCCAGGTTTGATTCAGGTCAAGGGCACATATTTAAGTTGCAGGCTCTTACCCGGCCCTGGTCAGGGCTCATGCAGGAGACAACCAATGGATGTGTTTCTCTCTGTCTCTCCCTCTCTCTTCTACTCTCCCTAAAAATCAATGGAAAAATAGCCTCGGGTGAGGATTAACAAAAAAATAAAACAACTGCTGACCCTCAAGCTACAAAGTTACAGTGGGCTTTAAAGATACCATTTGTAGGCTGGAGTGGGAGGAGGCGGCTGGAGAGAATGGTTGGTGGTTAGATTATGGAGAAAGATGACAGAGACAGAGATGGTAGAGATAAAGAGAAGAGAGACAGACAGAAGACACACACTCACAGACGGAGAGACTAAGAGAGATTCCATTGTTACTTAAACCACAATTTAACATTGGGAGCCATGTTCTATGGAAAAGGAAATGTGTCATTATGTCATGGGGGAAAGGGCTGCTTAACTTGCGTTTTTCATTTACACCCGCATGTTCAAAGGGCAATAAACAGCCAGCTCCTCTTGAGACATGAAGCAAAAGCAATGGAAATAAACAGTCCAAACAAAGATTTGGTAGTGTATGTTCTTCAACTTTTTTTTATATTGCTCTCTCATCAACAAACAACATTTGACACATACCCCTACACATATCTGTATTAACATACTGGGCATATGGTAAAATAGCCACAATCACACCTTTTAAAAGATGACTATATCTATATATATATAAGCCTAAGCGACTGGCTGATTGGCTGACAGGCCAACCGGCCAGTAGCTATAATGAGTAATGACCACCAGGGGGGCAGATGCTCAACACACGGGCATGGAAACATGGAACAGACTGATGAATCTCAGAGGGAAGTGGGGAGAGAGAGGGGTGGGAAGAGATTAACTAGAGATCTATGCATACTTGGCCTGGTCTGTGGGGATTGGGCTAAAACTGGCAGTCTGATATCCCCCAAGGGGTTCTGGATTGCAAGAGGTGTCAAAGGACCCCACCAGTGCACGAATCTGTGCACCGAGCCTCTAGCCTATTATATTTTCTTCCCACACCCTTCTTTGGAGACCCAGGCAAGGTAGGTGAATGTCAACATCCATAAGACTCCGCTAGGTGGCATTATCCGCCACATACATAGAATAATAGTCAGCGTCTAATTCAGACACTAAAGACATCCCTTAAACCATAACTGTAAGCAGGACCTATGGATTGTGAATCAGTTGGCCATGTGCCCCTAAATCTCTACCTAAATCTACCCAGGGTACTTGTCCAAGTTGTCTTCACATTGCAGCCCTGAACAGAACTTGCCAATCCTATATAATAAAAGGCTAACATGCAAATGGACCGAGTGGCGGAACTTCCTGTCACTATGATGTGCACTGACCACCAAGGGTCAGATGCTCAAGGGCAGCACTAAGGACCCTTCGGCGTCCCAGACTGTGAGAGGGTGTAGGCTGGACTGAAGCACAGCCCCCACAGTGCACAAATGTTGTGCACCGGGCTTCTAGTTCTATATAGCTCATTAGATCCCTCCAAAGTAAGTGGCAAGTGGGAAGCAATTGGGGTTGAAGTGCAGCTCCACTCCCTAGTGTGGAGTTAAAAGCACCGAGGGTTACACACAGGAGGAGAAAGAGAAATGGAGTGCCACTGTGGAGAAGGGGCAGGTTTTCCTTGCTGGTGATCCCTGTATAACAGTCCCTGGTACCCCAAAGGATGGCATGGTGCTTCCCAATGGGGGCTGCAGACTGTCTGCTGCGAAAGCACTTGGACTGTTTCCAGGAATGCAGATCCCTGGGCCTCAGAGACCAGCATCTGTGAGGTGTGGACCTGGAATCTACATGGTTTCAAAGCTCCCTAGGTTCTTCTGGTCCCAGGAAAACTGGAGAAGGAATTGGATTGGTTGGACAGAACAGGGTCATCTTGGGTAGGGCCATTCAGTCCCTCTGTGACCTTGGGCATTTGACTCAACCCCTCTGATCCTACCTTCAACTTTGAGTTGACCCATCATCTGTGAGATGGAGATTCTAATACCTGTCTCATAGAAGTGATATGAAGATTTAATGGGATAAATGAATCATTTAATTTGCATTTGCTCCTTAATAAACATGACTTCCTTTCCTCTCCTTTCTCCACCACACCCCACTCAATAACATTATCCAGGTGTCAGTGCCTTCACCTCACACCCTCTTTCCCTCCTCACTCCCTCCTTGCCCTCTTATTCCCTTTGGGGGCCCGCTCTCAGGAGTAGGAGCCAAATGTGTGATTCTTTTGAAATCCATCCTCTCCAGTCAGAACATGCTGCCTGTGTTCTGTCCACTTAGGCGGCCTGTTCTGGAGAGGTGATCATCTCACAGATTGACCCATCATGATGCGCTAATGGGCAAGAGTAACATGTTCAAACACTCCCTGGCAGGTTATAAACGAACTGGCTATTTCTAACATGATGCTTCAATCAAAGGGCAAAACATCCTGGGAAATTCAGACCTGAGGGAGAGACGTGGGCACTGTGAACCGTTTACTTAACGGCTGTCACCTGGTCACAAGGCCCTGCGTGTTACACACTGTCCCAGGGGTAACTGCCGGATAGCAGACGAGTTCTCACTTCCAGAAGAGCCCATGCACTCCTCTCACCAGGGAGATGTTACTATAAACTTCCCTGGCTCACAGTACCAACTCATGCAATTCACTGTCAGGGAAGCCCGTGGACTCCATGAGTCACTGCATCTCCTCGGCCTCTGAGTGAGGCAGTCACGTGTATCATACAAGACAAGTGTGGCATCCTAGTTGGCTGTCTGGCCTTAGGCTCAGGAGTTGTTACGGGCCACGGTAACATTGAGAACCACTTTCTGTGTGGGGAAGCAACTGCCCACCTCGCCATGTCCCCCGGTGGGCTCTAAGGATGTCTGAAAACTACCACAAGGCCCCCGGGACTTCTGTTTCCCCTCCAGGTCCTTCTAGATATTTCTGAAGGGTGCTCCTTGTGAGACACCATGACAAACTTCCTCAGGAAGTTTAAGTCAGGGCTCTTCCAAACACTTAATAATATAAACCACCAAGAGGGAGAAGGGGCATATATATAAAGGAATACCACCACTGAAATGTCATGACAGACATGTTAGAAATGAATTACACCCTAATTGGTTTGGCTCAGTGGATAGAACATCGGCTCTCAGACTGAAGAGTCCTGGGTCTGATTCTGGTCAAGGGCATGTTCCTTGGTTCTGGGCTTAATCCCCAGTAGAAACGTGCAGAAGGCAGCTAAACGATGTTTCTCTCTCATCTCTCTCTCTCTCTCTCTCTCTCTCTCTCTCTCTCTCTCTCTCTCTTCCTCTCTTTAAAAAGTCAACAAAATATTTTAAAAAAGAAATTAATTACAACATGAAATTAGGGTAATCTTTTAAGTTTTTAAAAATATATATATATATTTTTAGTGATTTCAGAGAGGAAGGGAGAGGGGGAGAGAGAGAGAAACATCAATGATGAGAGAGAATCACGGATCGGCTGCCTCCTGTACGTCTCAGACTGGGGATCGAGCCCACAACCCGGGCATGTGCACTGACTGGGAATCGAACTGTGACCTCCTGGTTCGTAGGTCAACGTTCAGCCACTGAGCCACGCAGGTCAGGAAAATTAGGGTGATCTTAAAGGCAGCGCAGCAGGTCTTAACTCACATGCTTAAAAGTCGAGATAAGGAGAGAGAATATGAATGTGGGTGCGGTGGAGAGTCAGGCCGGAAGCTCCCATGGAAGCTTTCATGGAGCGGCTTGCAGAAGGCTGTGCTCACTGAAGCAGCTGGAGATTTACTCTGCGAGGGAGGGCAAGAGACCAGTGTTCAACCAAAGTGCACGCGAAACCACTGCTTCCAGACAGAAGGGCCCACCTGCAACCGCAGCTTTCTCTTCGCCTGACACCTCCTGTGAGCCTCCCCATGGGGGGCGTCTAAAGCCTAAAAGGGAACTGACAGGGAGGGGAAGGCCAACCAAGGTGGAAAAGACAGAAACGCTAAAACAGTGTGAAGCCGCCCTCTTGTCATGTCATTGTCACCAGCATGGGTGGCCCCTGTGTCCCCAGGCCTTTTTCCACACAGTCCCATCCATGCTTTTCCTCTCTTTTAAGCCTTTCCCTTCACTATGTTGGTTGGTTGGCTGTTGGCCTCATGTTCTCCTTCATTACACTGACTCAGTGAAATGGATTAAGTTCCGGCCCTGGTGTTCTCCAAACCATGTGTCCTTCCAGTCCCTGTCCATCGTGTTCTTTGCCCATTTCCCTCCCATGCTGCAGTTTGTGTTCAGAAGATACAGATAATTCCTTCGGATCCAGGCCACAGGCTTCCAGCGGAAGCAACCCATGACTGGCACCCCAAAGCTCCAAGGAGGGAGGTGCTCCAACGGCCTGGCTAGGAAATCTGCCCGTGGCCAGTGTTTCTCCTGCTCACTTCAGCACGTGCAGAAGAGGTGGAGGACAAATAGAACCTTAGCCCCAGCCCAGTTTGAAAACTGAGTTATGGCCCAGCTGGTGTTAGTGGTTGAGCTTTGGTCCATGAACCAGGAGGTCATGGTTTGATTCCCAGTCAGGGCACCTGCCTGGGTTGTGGGCTCAATCCCCCCTGGCATGTGTGCAGGAGGCAGCTGATCGATGTTTCTATCGTTCTCTTCCTCTCCCTTCCTCTCTCTCTAAAAAATCAATTTAAATCCCTAACCGGTTTGGCTCAGTGGATGTAGCGTCGGCCTGCGGTCTGAAGGGTCCCAGGTTCGATTCCGGTCAAGGACATGTACCTTGGTTGCGAGCACATCCCCAGTAGGGAGTGTACAGGAGGCAGCTGATTGATATTTCTCTCTCGTGGTAAGAGACCATCTAGACCTAAGAGAGTTCAGACAGATAGAGCTGGAGAGCCTGACTCAGGACCAAGGCTGTGACCCCTCCCACTCCCCTACAGTGGCACACCTGTGCTTTGCCTCTCCATCAGCCATAGCACTGGCCCTGCCGAATGCCTCCCTTGTCTGGGACCCTAACAAGGCCTGAACCTTGATGAGGTATAGCCTCTATCTGAGGAGGAAGCCACACCCTGGCCAGATCCAGGGTTGAGAGGGGCTGGGGGTTAAGCCTCAATGGTGAACTGGGATTTATGGAGAATCGGGAGTCCATTCCAGAGCAGAGCCAACCACAAGCGAGTCAGAGGATGAGCAGGACATTCTGAACTTTGCAGGTGACCAGGCGGTCACTCTTTCCTGTAGCCTGACTTGGTGGCTTTGAATCAGAACCATCCATGAACGGATCCAATTGTTCAGACCTCCGCAGAGGGCCCTCAGAAGGTTCAAGGAGTGTCTTGTCAAGGTTACAAAGGGCCCTAGGCCATATGGCTCAGTGGATAGAGCGTCGGCCTGCAGGCTGAAAGGTCCCGGGTTTGATTCTAGTCAAGGGCACATGCCCGGGTTGTGGGCTCGATCCCTAGTAGGGGATGTGCAGGAGGCAGCCAATCAGTGATTCTCTCTTATCATTGATGTTTCTATTTCTCTCTCCCTTTCCCTTCCTCTCTGAAATAAAAATTAAAAAAAGACATTTAAAAAGATTGTTTTAAAAAAATAGATTACGAAGGAATTAAAACTAAAACCATCTGTTCATGCACTTTGGGTTGTTTCCTACAACAAACCACTGTACTTGTACCTCATGCCAAAATGCGCTGTGGTTTCTAAGTTGCATTATTTTCTGTTTCCCTTCCTCTTTTTTAAAATATAATTTTTATTAATTCAGGGAGGAAGGAAGAGGGAGAAAGAGCTAGAAACATCCATGATGAGAGAGAATCACGAATCGGCTGCCTCCTGCATGCCCCCTACTGGGAATCGAGCCCACAACCTGGGGATGTGCCCTTGACCGGAATCAAACCTGGGGACCCTTGAGTCCACAGGTTGACGCTCTATCCACTGAGCCAAACCGGCTAGGGCTGTTTCCCTTCCTCTTGATGCCTTGCAGAAGATGTCTGAGTTGCCTTCAAGTGCTTTATGGTTTACAAATTGGCAAAATAGCTTCAACTTTATGTATTTGAAAAGAAGAAAATTTAGGATGGCCAAAAACCAATGTTCTACATTATTATCTTTGTTTTCACTGAAGAGGAAAGGCATCAATAATACAGGAGGCCCTGGCAATGTAACCATCCCTCATTCTAAAGATTAATTTGGGAATTTGGGAGCCTTAGTAATTGATCGCATGTCCTTTGGGAATAATTCATAAATTATGTATTTACAACCGTACTTAAGACTTTTAGCATTTCCATCTATGACAATTTACAAAACTAAATAACTCATGGGAATTTCAACCCAGTTGAAACAATGTGTGTCTGCAAAGCCGAAATTCAAGATTGAAGCTCTCTCAGTGATAAGGTCTTTAAACCTCAATTTCCTCCCCCTCTTCCTCCCAAATTTAAAGGGAGCCATAACATTGTCACCCTGCCTGATAACTACAAATAAACACATGCTCTTGGCTCCTCTTTCAGAGTTTACTATCAAAATCATCAAACGTTGAAGGATCAAGGTTGCAGATACTTATAAATATACCGTGGTTTGAAAGATCATTGGATGGGGCGATTTTAGACACAATACTTTGCAATACAGATAAAAATATTTGTCTAGGGCCAGGCCGGTGTTTGAGTGTCAACCCATGATCGAGAAGGTCAGGGTTCGATTTCTGACCTGGTCAGGACATGTGCCAGGGTTACAGGCTCAATCCCCAGTAGGGGCTGTGCAGGAGGCAGCCGATCCATGATTCTCTCTCATTATTGATATTTCTCTCCCTCCCCTTTTCTCTCTCAGAAATCAATGAAAATATATTTAAAAAAATATTGGTCTACAGCAGCTTGGGCTACTATAATAAAGTACCGTAAACTGGGTGGAGGGATTAAACAACAAACATTTATTTCTCACAGTTCTGGAGGGTGGAAGTCCAAGGTCAGAGTGCTCGGAAGATCTGGCTCCGGGGGGACCCTCTTCTGGGAGCAGGCTGTTGACTTGTCTTTGTATCCGCACATGGTGGAAGGGTAGCAAGTGAGTTCTCTGGCTTCTTCTTATCAAGGTACTAATTGGATCACAAAGACTCTACTTTCAGGGCCTTATCACCTCCCAAAGGCCCCCCTCCCAACACCATCCCACTGAGGGTTAGGATTGCAAAGTATGAATGGGGGGGGGGGAGGGGAAGCAAACAAAAAGTCCACACAATATCTAAGCAGGCGAATGATTATCAAATGTAAAGAGCATCACCTGGTATGAAAACAGATCACTTTGCTTCCATGTGTAAACAGACCGTGCCCACCAATGGGAAAGCTGTTTCTCACCATTCCCTCATGGAACCCAGCCACAGGCCCAAGGGAACCGAGCTGGTGGTATTTTCACAGACAGTCAATACTCCATCTGCACAGAAGGGGGCACGCTAGATGACATTGAAGTAATTGGTTGAGGAGTTAAGGTTTTTACTTCACTATTTTTTAAAAAACATATTTTATTGATTTTTTTTACAGAGAGGAAGGGAGAGGGATAGAGAGTTAGAAACTTCGATGAGAGAGAAACATCGATCAGCTGCCTCCTGCACACCCCCCACTGGGAATGTGCCCACAACCAAGGTACATGCCCTTGACTGGAATTGAACCTGGGACCTTTCAGTCCATAGGCCAATGTTCTATCCACTGAGCAAAACCGGTCAGGACTTACTTCACTGTTTAACTCTGGTACATTCCGATGTCATGTAGACAGATCCCGGGGTTTTGTTGTTGTTGTTTTTGTTTGTTTGTTTGTTTGTTTGTTTTTACCCTATTTATATACATGCCAGTATTTCCTCGGGGTGGAAGTGTAGTTCTTAATTTCGTGATTGCGTGTATACTTAATAACCACAAGTACAGGAGAATCAGAGCCCTATCTCCTCTACTTGCCACCCTTCTCCCAATAGGATTTCATCCAGGAGCAGAAAGGAGAGAATCAAATGCCAGTGGAGGCACAGAGAGACGAGAAAGATAACTCATTGCATTATATAAATCCCAGTTTCCAATTCCTTTGTTATATATGGGTGACGCCTTTCGGATGTTGGCAATCCCGAGTGTTGGAGAACTTGAAACCACTCTTGGTGAGACAGTTTTGAGAAAGCCTGGGCAGCCAAGCCTCTCCTTCATAAGTTAGGCAGTCACATTTTTGCAGAGAAGAGCTAGACTGTCTCCTTGAACACCCGGCTATAGGTCACATGATTGTCTGTGGCCAGGGCATTCTTCAGACACTGCCAGAAGTACGGGTGAGCCTGTGGGTTTGTTGGCCACTCAAGGACAGAACTCCCACAGAGCCTCTTCCGGAGCTGGAGGAACTTGGACTTCTGAAGGGGCTTCTCAAGGAATATTAAGATAATCACATCCACTTTTTCATCTATGAGCCTCTGATGGGACAAGTAGAAGGCTATCTTAAAATTCTCAGTCTTTGCATACTTGTCTGTCATCACGAACACCGTCTTTTTGCTAAGCTGTATGCTCTGGGTCAGGTTTTCCAGAACTGGCTGCCCGGGTAACCAGTCTCTTTCCTCGAGACATAAATTAAAATGTTTCTCTCTCGGGTCTTCCAATTTGGCTACCAGCTCATCTAAAACCCACTCCGTCACTGCTGGGTCTTTAGTGTCATATACAATAAAGGCATCATAGCAAGAGTCTGGGGATATCAGGCGCTGATATCCCTTTATTTTGGCCTTACAGAAATGATAACTATACCACACGTCCCAGAAATAGAGGTGGCTCGCTGTCATAACCACCATGAGAAAGAGAGCAGCCGAGATGGAAAGGGAGAAGAGAATCAGGTTGGTCAGATCTAACTCACAGGTATACAGATCCAGAGAGACCACACTTTGGCCCTTGTGTGCTCCTGGCCCCACACAAGTCACATCGGTGGCCAGGTGAGGAATAGTCACCTCTGTATGGTTAATCCACCAGACGAACCACACAGCGTCACAGGTGCACAAGAACCGATTGTGATGCAAAAGCAACATCTCCAGCTTATTGAGGACGTTTTCTGGAAAGCTAGTCTTTTGGATGATCTGTATTTTGTTGGAGCTGAGGTCCAGATAGCGCAACTGGAAAGCATCTTGGAGAAAATACTTGGTCAGATACCTGATTAGATTATTGTGAAGAATCAGTTTCTGGATGCTTCTGGAACAGTTGGATAATCTCTGAGGGACAGTCTTCAGCAGGTTGTAGCTGAGGTCCAAAGTTTCTAGATTCTTCAGATACTGGAGTTTCCCCCAATTGAAAGACTTGAGCCCATTTTTTACCAAAAGGAGAGTCTTTAGCTGTGGAGGCATACCATCAAAAACTCCAGGAGGCAAGAAACTCAGGGAATTTGAAGAGATATCCAATTCTTCCAAGTTGACCAGATTCTTGAAGAAATTTAAGTATCTGTCATCACCATCTCTCCATAAAATATCCAAATGATTTCCTCTGAATTCCAGAGTTCTCAGGGATTCGCTCTCCATGGTCCTGCTGGTGGAGGTAGAGATGTCATTGTCATTCATCATCAATTTCTTGAGAAACTTGAGGTTCTTGGTAAAGTTTAGCATGTGAGTAATTCCTTCCGATTGAAAATAATGGCTGTTGCTACTTATATCCAGAACTTGCAGGCTGTGCAGCCCATCAAATGCTGTTGAGTAGAGTAAGTCAAGCCTGTTGTTGGAGAAGTCCAAATATTGCAGCTGCACTAAAGGCTGAAATTCACTCCCATTGAGACTTTGGCTGATGCTATTTCCTGACAAGTTTAGGCATTTGAGGAAAGAAAGATGCTGAAAGTCAGAGGACCTGATGAAAAATATGCTATTTTTACTTAGGTCTAAGGCCTGCCCATACTTGAAACACTCTTCATTAAAACTCAAGAAAGGAGGTTCTTTGTTTTTGTATCTGCAACTCCTTGCATCTTCATCATATTTGAAATAATGTAATTCTTCAAAGAGCCGGGGCCCATGAGGTCCTACAGAAGTTCTGGTGTTAGAGCAGAAGCCAACTTCACTTGCATCTCCTGAAGGTGATATTTTATTCACGGAAAGGTCTATCCTTTTCAATGTTTGAAATTGCTCGAATATGCTGAGGTTAGCAATTTTGATAAAATTGGTGCCCAGATCAAGAACTTCAAGATTGGTAAGATTATGCAATGGGGAGAGGTCAACAAATTTCAGCTCTTTAAAGACGTAGCCTCTGATCCGCAAAACTTTCAGGTTTTTCAGGGAAGAAAAAGCATCTGACAGTTTCATATACTCGTGATAAACCTGAAGTTCAAAATTGAAAGACAGATCCAATTGGACAAGGTTGGGAAGAAAATGCAAAAATTTGGCATCTCCGATTTCTCTGGCCAAGTAGTTTTGGGAAAGATCTAGTTCCTTAAGTTTGTTAAGGTTTTTAAACCATCTTTGGGGCACATTCTGAAGAGAGTTACTGTGTAGACGTAAAACTTGTAATTCTATCAATGCATCAAAAGCATTTGGGTGGATGTGGAGGGGAGAATTATTTTCACAGGGTGTGCAAGGAAAAGGGACGTTGTAACAACGTGGGCAGTTCCCACTTAGGTCAAGAAGTTGCAGTTGAGCAAGGTTCTTAAAATCATCTTCTTGGATGTGCGTAATGATGTTGTTGTGAAGATAGAGTTTTGTTAGAGCAGATGGCAACACCGTGGGAACGGCTGTGACATTGTTATCTTTCAGGGAGAGCAGTTTTAAATTGAACAGTTTTTGGAAAGCATCTCTTTCGATGAAAAATGAAACATTACAAGGATTTCGATAATAACAGTTTTGGCCCAGGTAGAGTTCTTCTATGTTGGCCAATTCCGTTAGATTACTCTTGTTGATGGAAAAGATGTTGTTGGCTTCAAGGCTCAGCAGCTGTAAGCTGGAGGGAAGACCCAGTGGTATTTCTAGAAGCTGGTTTCCATCCAGGTAAAGGGATTTTAGGTAAGCGAGTCCACTAAAGCTCCCGGGTTTAATCTGTAGTTTCCTGGTGCAAATGTTGTCTTTTGGCCCCAGTCGAATAGGTACACAGTTGCATCTGAAATCGATCTCTATCAGCTGGTCCAGCCGTTGGAAGGAGGCAGGAGAGATGTCTGGTATGTGGTTGATGGTGAGGGTGAGGTTGGTGGTGTTGGTGGGAATGCCTTCAGGAATTCCCGTCAGATGCTTGTCCGTGCAGTCCACAATCACTTGGGCATTTGAAGCATCCACACTGACATCGCAGGGCAGAGTTTTAGGAAACCATCTGGCCCCAAGCTTGGAAATTAGAATCATGTGAAAAAGGATAAGGAATTGTCTCTTCCAAGTCCGCATTGGAAACACCTGAAAGTTGAAGAAAGAACAAATCACCATTCTAAAATGGAACAAGAATCAGAACTGAAAATTCCCATTTGCTGTCTCTCTTTTTAAAATAAACAACTCAGCCCTGGCCAGTGTTGCTCAGTTGGATGGGCATCGTCCCATACACCAAAGGGTTACAGGTTTGATTCCCAGACAGGGCACATTCCTGGGTTGCAGGTTCTATCTCTAGTCGGGGTCGTGGAGGAGGCAACCAATCAATGTTCCTCTCCCTCTCTCTTCCTCTCTCTCTAAAAATCAATAAACTATTACTTCAACAAATAATAAAATAAAGCAACTCAGGTATTTTCTCAACTATCTAAACAGCACCCCCACCCATGATTGCATTTGTCGATCACTGAGGTCCATAATTCTTTCATTACACATTTAGCTTTTAGCAACTTAGCTTTTCAGTTACATAGCTTTTAAGGTGTTAGAAGCAGCATTTTCCTGTTCATCATTATCTAAGTGCTACAATGGAAGAGAAACCAATTAGCTGCCAAAGTGTGAAATTTGGGGGTGAAGGAATGTTAAAATGCAAATACATCTGGGAAGAAAAACATATACAAGAATCAACCAATAAATGCGTAAAAAATAAGT
>PVJC01040216.1:0-15895 GCA_004026665.1 Murina feae
AGACACACACAGGAGGACTGCTCCGAGCCTCAGATGCAGCTGGGGGCAGGTCCCCAGTGGCCACACACACACACACACACACACACACACAAAAGGCACCTGGCAGACTGGGGACATCATAGGACATCCACTGTGGGGTCCCAAACTGTGAGAGGGCACAGGCCGGACTGAGGGACTCCCTCCATCCCGAGTGCACAAATTTTTGTGCACCAGGCCCCTAGTGTTTTCATAAAGATATATGCACCCCATGTTCATTGCAGCATTATTCACAATGGCCAAGACATGGAAAAAACCAAAGTATCGAGCAATAGATGACTTGATAAAGAAGTTGTGGAACACATACACAATGTAAAACTACTCAGCCATAAGAAAGGATGAAATAGCACCATTTGCAACAACATGGATGGATCTCAAGAACATTATGCTAAGTGAAATTAGTCCGTCAGAAAAAGTTAAGAACCATAAGATTTCACTCATATGTGGAATATAAAACTGAAACTTGTGAACACAAACAGCATTTTGGTGATTGCCAGAGGAAAGAGGATGAGGGTGAAAGGAGATCCTAATATATAGTGACAGGAGAAGATTTGACTTTGGGTGGTGGGCACATGGTGCAATATATCACTCTTATAACATAGAAACCCATGCTGGAAACCTATATGTTCATGTGGATCAATGTCACCCTAATCAATTTAATTTTAAAATAATGAAGATTAGGAAAAGAGAGTATTGAAAACATTAGAAGGTTCAAATTTAGATAGGATTAAAGCATTTTAAATGACAGAGTTTGGCAGTTTATCTCTGTTAAAAATATATAGTCTCTGATAAGGGGTCAATTTCCAAATAATATAAAGTATCCATACAATTCAACAAAAGGGAGACAAACAACCCAATTAAAAAATGGGGAAAAGACTGAATAAAAACTTCTCCAAAGCATACATACAAATGGCCAAGAGACCAATAAAAAATGCTCAATGTCACTAATAATCAGAGAAATGTGCATTAGAATGACAATGAGGTACCATTCCATCAACAAATCAACAAACAACAAGTACTGGTAAAGATATGGAGAAAAAGAAATCCTAGTACACTGCTGTTGGGAATGCAGACTGGAACAACCACTATGAAAAACAGTATGGAGAAAAAAAAATTTTCAAAGATGGCTGCCTACAGGAAGGTAGACCTCAAGATAGTGTGTGAGAGAATGAAAGGAGACGGTGTGGATGTATAGAGAGTGTAAATTTGTGGGTGCCCGATAGCTATACTCCAGGGGACTGTTAGAGACTGCCAGATCAGGCTCCCCTAACTAGGCAGCCTCCACTGCTGCTGAAATCTCTCCCAGAGCAGCCGACTCTGCTGCGGAGACCATGCCATCTTGAAGGGGAGAGTGGCTGTTATCAGACCCTGCAACCATGTGCACAGGGGAAGTCTGCACCTCACATAGTCTGTGGCCCTTGGGCCCACTGTGATCTGCAAGTGTGGAAGGGGATCCATAGGGCTGCTGGCAGAAGGGAACTCTAAAAATCAGCCCATAGCTAATGGACACAAATAGGCAGTCTCTCATTTTGCCAGTGTGTTGACTGCTTAGTGCCAGGGAAAAAGAATGTGCGGAAGAAACATTTGGAGAATTGCATGCAGAGCTGGACAGTAAAAGTTGCGAGCTTGTGCACTTACTCTGGCTCTTTTTTTCTTTTTAAATCCTTGCTTTTGATTACTAAACCCAATACATAGGATCACCCAATTGGGGACACTCACAGAGACTGCAAAGGAAATTTGCTTTTGTGGAACCAGGGGATCAGAGTGAGAAGTAACGATCAGGGAACAAGCTCTGGAGCAGTTGATTCTCCCAAACCAGTATTAAGTGTGACAGGGAAAACAAAATCTAAATACTGGATAGAGAGCACTTATAGCCCCAGAGGTCAATCCAGAAACAGTGTCACCCAGGGGGCTGAATCACAAATTGACTCTTCTGTAAACACAAATAAAGGCAGTCTGGGAACCAAAGAAATACTACCTGCTTTAAAATCAGGACTGTGGTTTACAACACAGAGAAGCAGTGTATCGCAGGGAACCTCAATACTCTCCTGAATACCTGACAGGAAAAAGGCATGCCAAATCAAAGAGTAGAGGAAGTGAATGACCTTCACTACTGCACTTTTTTTCACCTTTTACTTAAGAAACTATTTTTTTCTTCTTTTCCTCACTTGATTTTACCTTTTTAATCATTATATTTTTATTTTTAATTAGTATTAGTACTACTACTATTGTAACTTTTCTTTAAAGTGGCATTTTATTTTCTCTTTATTCTATTTTGGGATTAATGTTCTACATTATATTTTCATTTTTCCTTTAGAATCATTTTACTCTATCTCAAGTCTACCTATATGCCAACACTCCATCGCTCACTTTTCCCCTTTTGTTATCATGTTCTTTTACTCTACTCATGCATTAGATTTTCCCTATTCCTTCTTTTTAACACCTGTTAAAAATTCATTCTACCTATAAATCTAATTTCCGATCCTCTGCTCCAAGTCCATACACACCTCTCTCTTCGCCTTCTTCACTATCAATTTTTTTTCTCTTTCCTTTTTTTTGTTGTGTTTTTTTTCTGTTGCTGTTATTATTTTTTGTTTTGTTTTGTTTTGTACTATGTTTTTTTATTTTATTTTGCCTTGCTTTCTCTCTGTCCTATTTTCTTGTTTGCCTGATTATTGATTAAATTGTTGTTTTTTTGCTTGTGTGTGAAATTGTTTCCCTTTTTTTTGTTTTGTCTTTATTGTTTGCTTCTGTTTTTCCTCTCTTCACTTGTAATTCCTTGTTGTTTGTAGTTTGCATTCACCTCTGAGTGTTTATTGTTTGCATATTTTGAGATGAGTTGCTGTTCCATTGGAGTTTTCTCCCCATATAAATATTTTCCCCCTTTCTATTTTATTCTTTTCTCTCACTTACTTTTTTTCCCTTTTCTCAATATCATTTTTGCACTTTTTTTCTTCTCTTATCCCCTAATTCTCATTTCTCAGGTGGTCAACTTTATTTGAGGTTATTAGTATCATGAATACATTTGTGTTCACTGCCTTGTGTGTTGTGCCTTGTTGTGTTGTATTTTATGCCTTCAAATCAATGCAGAGGAGAGAGAGCTATACAACCAGAAAACTGGAGGAGAGAGATCATGAGGAGACAAAGAAACAGCCCACAAATGAAAAAAAAGGAGGTATCACCAGAAAAGGAAGTAATTGAAAAGGAGGAAAGCAATATGTCAGAGAAAGAATTAAGAAAATTGGTTACAAGGTAGCTGAAAAGAATGAAAGACAAATTCAATAATATGTGTAAGAACCAAGAGGAAATGAAGAAGAACCAAGAAGAAAAAAAATGACATCGCTGCTATAAAGAAATCAATAGAAAGCATCAACAGTAGACTGGAAGAAGCAGAGGACAACATCAGTGAGCTAGAAGACAAGGTAGAAAAAAATACCCAAGCAGAGCAACTTCTAGAAAAAAAAATTAAAAAGCAGGAGGAAAGCCTAAGAGAATTTTGGGACAACACAAAATGAAACAACATCTGTGAAATAGGGGTGACAGAAGGAAAGGAAACCGAGAAAGGAATAGAAAACCTGTTTGAAGAAATAATGACAGAAAACTTCCCTGATATAAGGAAGAAAAAACTCACACAAATTCAAGAAGCTCACAGAGTCCCAAACAAATTGAGCCCCAAAAGATCAATGCCAAGGCACATTATAATTAAACTGGCAAACACCAATGACAAAATAAGAATCTTAAAAGTGGCCAGAGAGAAACAGAAAGTTACCTACAAAGGATCCCCCATCAGACTATTGCCTGATTTCTCAACAGAAACACATAAGGCAAGAAGGGAATGGAATGAAATATACAAAGTCATGCAAAGGAAGGTACTGAATCCAAGAATACTCTACCCAGCAAGCCTATCAATCAAAACTGAGGGAGAAATCAGGGGCTTCACAGACAAAAAAAGGACTAAGGGAGTTTATTATCACCTAACCAGCAATGCAAGAAATGCTAAAGGGTCTGCTGTAAAAAAGAAGAAATAGGAAGGGAAGAAGGAACACAGGCATAAACAATAAAAATGGTGACAAACAAGTACCTATCAATAATAACTTTAAATGTTAATGGATTGGATTCAATTCCCCAATCAAAAGACATAGGGTTGCTGAGTGGATAAGAAAACATGACATATTTATCTGCTGTCTACAGGAAACTCACCTTGGAAAAAAGGACTCAGACTGATGGTGAACAGATGGGAAAAGATTTTTCAGGATAATGGAAATGAAAAAAAAAAGCTGGGGTAGCAATACTTATATCAGACAAATTAGATCTCAAACTGAAGGACATAACAAGAGATAAGGAAGACCACTTCATTATACTAAAGGGAGCAATCCAACAAGAAAATATAACTATGGTAAACACATACACATATACACTCAATACAGGAGCAGCCAAATAAAAAAAAAAACTTTTGGAGGATATAAAGGGAGAGATTGACAACAATGCAATCATAGTAGGGGACTTTAAAACCCCACTATCACCATTGGACAAAACCTCTAAAAAATCAGCAAAGAAACATCAATCCTAAATGATGCACTAGATCAGATGGAATTAATTGACATCTTCAGAACATTTCACCCCAATGCCACAGAATATACATTCTTCTCAAGTGCAAATGAGTCATTTTTGAAGATTGACCATCTATTGGGTCACAGGAAAAATCTCTTGAAATTCAAAAGGATAGAAATCATATCAAGCACCATCTCAGACCACAATGGCATAAAACTAGAAATCAACTACAATAAAAACAATTTTAAAAAATCAAACACCTCGAGGCTAAATACCATGCTATTAAACAATGATTAGGTTACCAGAGAGATCAAAGAAGAAATAAAAAGCATCATGGCAACAAACAACACTGAAAACACAACAATACAAAATCTATGGGGCACAGTGAAAGCAGTCTTGAGAGGGAAGTTCATAGCTCTAAAGGCCTGCCTCAAAAAAACAAACAAACAAGAAAAACTGGTAATTAATTATCTAACCCTACAATTCAAAGAGTTAGAAGGAGAGCAACAAGAAAAGCCCACAGTATGCAGAAGGAAGGAAATAATAAAGATCAGAGCAGAAATAAATGACATAGAGACAAAAAAAAAAAAAACAATTCAAAAGATCAACAAAACCAAGAGCTGGTTCTTTGAAAAAATAAACAAGATTGATGAACCTCTAGCAAGGCTCACCAAGAAGCAAAGAGAAAGGACCCAAAATAAACAAAATGAGAAATGAAAGAGGTGAAATAACAACTGATCCCACAGAAATACAAATTATTATGAAAAAATACTATGAACAACTCTATTCCAACAAAATAGACAACCTAGATTAAACGGACATATTCTTTGAAAAATATAAGCTCCCAAAACTCAACCAATTAGTCAAAAAACCTGAAAAGTTTGATAATTACTGAAGAAATTGAAACAGCGATCAAAAATCTTCCAGCAAACAAAAGCTCTGGTCCAGATGGCTTTGAATGCTAAGCATTGAAAGAAGAACTAAAACCTATCCTCCTCAGATTATTCCAAAAAATGCAAGAGGAAGGCATACTTCCAAGCTCTTTCTACGAAGCCAGCATTACCCTAATCCCAAAACCAGATAAAGACACCACAAAAAAGAGAACTACAGGCCAATATCCTTGATGAACATAGATGCTAAAATCCTCAACAAAATTCTAGCAAATTGGATTCAGTAATACATTAGAAAGATCATACACTCTGACCAACTGGGATTTATTCCAGGGATGCAAGGATGGTTCAATATCCACAAATCAATAAATATGATACATCACATAAACAAAATGAGAGTTAAAATCACATAATCAGGAGGACAACCAAGATGGCGGCATAAGGCATACACCTGAATGTGCTGCCTCCCACAGCCACATTAAAAAATACAACTATAAAGCTAAACAGCCATCCTCCAGAACCAAGGGAGTGGAAGCTTTATAACTAGAAGGCAAGAGAAGGAGTGTTTTGAGACTGAGTAGAAGTTCTCAGCGCCAAAACAGAGAGATAAGGACTCGCGCGAAACAATGGTGGCGTGAGCAAACAGTGGTGGCGGCTGCACCTGGGTCCATGGCTTGGAAGGGGTTTACAAGCTCTGGGGTTGCACTGAATGCGTTGCGGGCTGCCTGGCATTGGGGCGGAAGATGACATTCTAGCAGAGCTGTTCACAGCAATCACTGACACAGAGCTCTGAGACTCAGGGACTCAGGGGCATGCAGACGCCAGGGCATGGAGACGCCAAAACTTGGAAAAGCCACAGAGCTGGCTGAAGGGCAGCCATCGTGGGTTGCTCCACCCCAGTGATTCTGAGACCTCGCCCCACCCAATTTACAACCCCAACCAAGCTGTGCGCCTGTCTGCCTGCAGCTTAACCTAACAGACTGCAGCTGGGACAGAACTCCAAAAATTCCAAACCCCAAACAGAGGAGAAAGGCCTGGAGGTCATTTCCTTTCAGTGACATCAATACCAATCAAGACTTAACTACAACAAGACTGTGCACCCAGCCCTCAAAGGCATACACCAAAAGTGTCCACCCCAAGTGATTGGGGAGGCTGAGCCACTGGGCCCAAGAGGACACCTACCACACAAAGCTACTCTATCAACACAGGGAAGCAGCCAAAATGCAGAGACATAGAAACAGATCACAAATGACAGAAATGGAGGAAAGCAAATGAATGGATATAGAGTTCAAAACCACAGTTATAAGGTTACTCAAGAATCTTCTACAAATCTCCGAGAAACTAAGTGAGACCTTCAAGGATCTTAATGAGAATACCAAAAAAAATGGAAAAGAACCAATCAGAAATTAAGCATACACTGACTGAAATAAAGAATAATATACAGAGATCCAACAGCAGACTAGAGGATCGCAAGAATCAAGTCAAAGATATGATAATAATAACCATTATAAGCTGGTGAACAAAAATAGATACAGAGGCAGAGTAGCATCAAACAGACTGTCAAATTGCAGCAACAAGGACAGGGAGGGTTGGTGGGGGGATAACAGATCGGCCAAGGGACTTTTGTGCATGCATTTAGGCATGACCGGTGGACATAAAACACTGGGGGTTAGGGGAGGCAGGGGGAAGGGCAGGGGAAAAAAGATATATATGTACTAATCTGTGTAAAACTATATGTAATAAATAAAAAAATAAAATAAAGGGAAAAAAAGCCTATCTAATAAAATATTAATATGCAAATTAGGCATCACTCCGTCACAAAGATGGCCGACCCCATAGCTGCAAGATGGTGGCGCCCATAGCTACATCCTATCTAATAAAAGAGTAATATGCAAATTGGTCATCACTCCATCACAAAGATGGCTGCTCTCATAGCCACAAGATGGCAGCGTCCATAGCCACAAGATGGTGGTGCCCATAGCCACATTCTATCTAATAAAAGAGTAATACGCAAATTAGTCATCACTCCATCACAAAGATGGCCACCCTCATAGCCACAAGATGGCTTCCCCCAAAGCCATAAGATGGCAATGCCCAGTATGGCTCAGCTCCATCACTGAAGTGGTCAGGCCTGTTAGCCAGGCAGGTGCCAGGGGAGGCAGAGGGGCCCGAGGAGTGAAACACGTGATCAGAGGGTGTTGAGGGTCCCCTGCCCAGGCCAGAGTCCTCAGGTATGGGCAAGGGTGGAGCCGGTGATCAGAGGATTATGAGGGTGCCCTACCCAGGTATAAGGCCTGGGCAGGGGCAAGGCCAGAAATAACAGGGGCCTGGGCTATGCAGAGCCAGCCATCGGAGGGGCAGAGTTGGAGCCTGCAATCACAGGGGTCCGGGCACCAGTAGAGCTGGCAAATCAGGGAGCTGGGGGTCCCCTGCCCAGGCCTGCAACCTTGGCCAGAGGCTCAAGGGTGGAGCCAGCAATGGCAGGGGCCTGGGGGTTTCCTGCCCAGGCCTGTAGCCTTGGCCAGAGGCTGCAGTGGGTCAGGGGTGGAGCCAGCAATCTCAGGGCCTGGGCAGGGGCAGAGCTGGTGATTGGAGGGGCAGGAGCGGAGCCTGCAATCACAGGGGTCTGGACACAGGTGGAGCCGGCAATGCAGGGGTCTGGGAGTCCTCTGCCCAGGCCTGTAGTCTTCGCCAGAGGCAGCCAGTGCAGCAAGTGCAGAGCTGGTAATGGCAGGGTGCAGGATCAGAGCTGGTGATCACAGAGGCCTGGGCTCTGTGAAGCCAGCGATTGGAGGGGCTTGGGGGTCTTCTGTCCAGGCCTACAGCTTTAGGCAGAGACTGCAGGCTTGGGCAGGGGAAGAGCCAGTGATCTCAGGGGTCTGGGGGTCCCCTGCCCAGGCCTGCATCCTCTGCCAGAGGTTACAGGCCTGGGCAGGGGTGGAGCTGGGATTGGAGGGGCAGGGGTGGAGCCAGTGATCAGAGTGAACTACAGAGGAAACACCTTTTCTTACCGCTCACGGGCTAAGCTCCTTGTATGCCACTGGTAATATTCTTAGTAACTTGGGTAATAAGTATCCAAAAAGGTGATCTAGGGTTTTCTACCACACTCCTGGAGAAAAAAAATGAAGGTCCACTGCTGGAGGGCTAAGAAATGTCATATCCTGCCCTAGCTGGTTTGGCTCAGTGCATAATGCCTCAGCCTGCCGACTGCAGGGTCTGGGTTCAATTCTGACCAAGGGCATGTACCTAGGTTGCAGGCTCCTCCCAGGGCATATACAGGAGGCAATCAATCAAAGTATTCCTCTCACTTTAATGTTTCTCTCTGTTTTTCCCTTCTCTTCCACATTCTCTAAAAATCAGTGGAAACATATCCTCAAGTGAGGATAAAAAAGAAAGAAATGTCATATCCTATAAAAGACACATCTTGAAAATGCCTAAAGAAAGTTGTCATTTCTTCAAGGTGAAGGGACTGGAGTCCCTGTTGATGAAAACATCTTGGTGGCTGTGGTGACTGGCAGTGGCTGCAGTAGCAGCATGATGGGGCTGGTGCCTTCCCCTGATTAGCCTGGTCGTCTCCCACAAAGGGAGGCCAGAATTCCACTTATACCTGCTCCCCAAGGGGAGCAGGGAGCGGGCCTAAGCCATCAGTAGGACACACCCTGAGGGCTCCCAGTATGTGAGAGGGGGCAGGCTGGGCTGAGTACCCCCCCCCCAGTGCACAAATTTCGTGCACTGGGCCCCTAGTCTCACACACACACACACACACACACACACACACACACACACGCATACATACAAAACCCTAATATGCAAATAGACCAAATGGAGGAACAACCGAACAACTGAACATCTGGTTGCTATGATGTGCGCTGACCACCAGGGGGCATGCACAGAACATGGTGCACATCAGCAGCAGGTGGCAGAGCACAGAACATGGTGGGTGCTGGCCATGGTGGGATGATGGAGCAGGTGAGCAGGGGCACCAGACCAAGGTGGGGCACTGGTTGCTGTCAGAGCGAGCACCTGGTGGTTATTGAAACATTTGTTCCCACACGCCACCACCCCACTTGGTGCTTGCACCTGCTGCCAGTGCTGGAGCCACCATTTTCACCTGCTGCCAGTGCCCAGCACCAGCCTTGATTGCTCAGCACCATCAGCATGTGTGAGTGGTGGCTACTGGCCCTGATGGCCCTTCAGGGTGTCTCCACCTTACCCTGCTTTTGAGGGGTGATTGGGGCCAGCAGCTGCCTCTCACACCCACTGCTGACAATGGCCCTACTCACACCCACTACCAGTGCTGGAGCTGCTGTTCACACCCACTGTAGGTGCCAGCCCTGCTTACACCTGCAGCCAGTGCTGAAGCCACCATTTGTACCTGCTGCCGGCGCCTGGTGCTGGCCCCAATCACTCAGCACCTTCAGTGGTATAAGCAGTGGCTGCCTACCCTGATTGCCCCTGAGGGCTTCTCCACCTCCCCCTGCTCCTGAGGGGCAATTGGGGCAGCAGATGCCACTCACACCCACTAATGGTGCCAGGCCTGCTCGCACCCATTGTTGGCACTGCCCCCCCCCATCACTCCATGCCCTCAGCAGACATGAGCAAGGCTGGTGCCATCAGCACATAGGAGCAGTGGCGGGAGTGGGGCTGCCGGTAGACAGGGGATCTGGGGCCACGGTGGGAGAGGCCAGGTGGGGGTGCAGAGAATAGGCTGAGACCCACCTCTGTGCCCACCACGGCCTTAGAGCCCACAGTTCCTTTCAAGATGGTCAAATTCGTGCACTGGGCCCCTAGTATTTTATAGAAGAACAACCAAAAGGAATAACTCTAGCTGCTTCAAGAGTCAAAGCAGTGAGATCAATTTGGATTGTTTATGTCATCTAGGCATGAGATGATTTAGGCTTCAGTTAGAATGGTGTCAAATGAGGAGAGGAATTAACTGATTCCAGAAAGACTTTGAAGATAGAATTGACAGGATTTGATGTTAGTTTGAGGTATGGACTGGGGGTAGTGATAGGGGCAGAAATAGAACATTGGGGATCAGCTATAATTGTAAGAAATATTAATCATGCTCTGTTAACTGTGATTGTTTTATTCTGATTAAGGAAGACACATTCTACCCTGGCTGGGAGTTGCACCTGGGACCTGGGAGCTCACCTGGAAATGCAGCTCATTCTCCTCACCAGGAGCTGCCTATTATCATGGAAAGATTAACACCTTTGCTGCAGAAACCAGGGCCACAAGCCCTTTGCATATGTCAGCTCTTCGAAGCCTTTGCATACCTGGAGGCCTTTGCAAATATCCAGCCTGCATTACCTGTAAACTGCCCATTTGGCATACCCTTTTGCCTACTTCCCCAATGTAATCTTTGTCCTTCTACCCATATAAGCAGCTGGTTTATGGTTGGAGGCAGAGCAGATTTTGGTGGATGCCCTGCTGCTCTTCCATACTACCAGCATTATTGGAATAAACACTCATATATGATTCAATCTTGTCTCTGATTAATTGGCTCAGTGCCAGGAAGCCCGGACCCATTGTTTGCCCAGTTACACTAGGGGAATTAGAGAAAGAAAAGAATCAAGAACTACTCCTGGTTTGGAAGGGTCAGAGAAACTATGTGCCCAGTGATGCCATTTGTTGAAATGGGGAAAACTGGGGGAGGAGCCGGCATGGAGGGGAGGGTACAGAAGTCAAAAGTTCTGTTTTTACCTTGAAGTTTAATGTACTCTTTAGATATTACAAGTAGAGATGTCAATTAAGAAGATATACATTGGAGTGTGGAGATTAAGGGAGAGATCTGGGCTGGAGATATAAATTTTGGTGTTATCAGCATATAGATGGTAATTTAAGCCAGAGGCTGAATGTGAGAATCTAGAGAAAAGGTGAGAGTGATGATGGGGAAAAAAGAAACAGCACTAAGTCCCAAGACACTCCAGCAATTAGTTAGAGCAAAAGAGGAAGAGCCAGGAAAGGCAATTTAACTTCTGTACTAGAGTTCAAGATTCACAGTGTTTTTCATCTGAGGCATGCACCACACATTTCCTCATACTCAATATATTTAACTGACAAGCAGAGGAATCTCTAGTTTTATATTAATTTTGTTTTGTAACTGCTATGGGGAGGCAAGTGAAAATGATTCAACTTTTATTAAATCAACTCTTTGGGGGTGATGGGAGTTAACCTGTTATGTGGCCTTCTTGTCTTCTGAAATATATCATTCTCTTTTACTTTCACAAAACTTCAATAAAATAATTACTGCACTGTGCATTTCCTTCATTGTGTCCCAGAACATTTTTTGAAGTGACAGAGAAGAGTGGTCTAATTTTGGGAAGTGAGGAATGAAGTGCTAGAATGCCTTCCATACCTGCAGATACACTTATAATATAGGATTTTTTCTAAACAAAATAGAAATCCAAATCTCAGATAAACATCCCGTCCCTTCTTTTCTCCAGTGCAGTCTGTATTTCTACCACATCTACTCTAAGCCAGACTCCTATCACCCGCCAAGAAAAACAAGAGTAGTGTGCTGCCTTCAAAACATGTATTCTGAGCTAGGTAGTCCTGGGTTTAAATCCTACCTGTACTACTTACTAAACTGTGTAATCTTGGACACATTGTTTAACTTATTAGTGCCTTAACTTTCTTACTTGTAAGATGGGGATAATAATAGTGACAATTTCATAGAATTTGTGAGAATTCAATGAGATAATGTACATAAAGTGTTTAGAACAATACCTGGTTCATAATAAATGCTATATAAGCATTAACTATTGCAACTGACTAGCAGGCTAGCTGGTCCACTTGCTTTCAGTCTTTCTGTGCCCTCTCACCTGCATTCTGCTTCTAGGAAATGTTTTTTTTCTTTTTTTCCATTTCTTTAACTGATTAATTTCAAATCAAATATGTACCACGAGTCAAGCAGAGTATACTATGTGCTTGAGTATATGACAGTTAACAAGCAGCACAAAGTTGTTGATTTCCTGGAGCTTACATTCAATCAGGAGAGAGACAATAAGCAAAATAATGTCAAGCAGTAATATACCTGCTTTACTTTTTGTTTTGTATACCTACTTTGCAGTACTATGAAATAGATACAAGAATAAAATGTGATAGAGTGAGACTCCTCCTGTGAGTCTTTCTGAGACTGCCTTTTCATCAACCAGTCAAGGGGTGCTATTTATAAAGGCACAGGAGTAGCAACTACAAAGGCCTTGAGAGGAAAAGAACCTTGTTGGCATGTTGGAAGAATGGATCATAGTGGTCATAGAGGCATGTGGCGGAGGTTGTGAGTGATCACCACTACCTGTGTTATCTTCTTATTGGACATATAGCCAGACTCATCTTCCAGCCTTTGTTTACCACGATATGTAGCCATATGAATGAGTTCTGACCAATGGAATGTAAGTATTTTCAGGATTGACCTATAAAATCCTTCAGCTCTTCTCTTGCTTCCTTTATCTACCTACTGGCTGAAAAAGAACCAATAGACAATTCCAAATCCCTTGAAGATTTCAGAGCCACAGATGGATGGCATCATATCTCTGAGTGCATGGAATTGAGAATTTGGGGGTGACCACTTCAGTACTAGAATTGCTTACCTCAATACCAGGAGCGTGGTGCAAGATGAAGAGGCCAATTGTTTCAAAAACAAACACCTTTTCATCCATCTATCCTATTCCCTACTATCCAGATACCCTAATACATCCTATGAAGCTCCCTCTGTTCATCCTCATACTACCTACTTCACTATAATCTCTCCCTGATCTAGATCTTGTGCTATGGCCAGGTGGTCTTCTCATTGTCTCCTGCCTTACAACTTAGCCAACCTACTTATGTCTCTAGCCACCACATTCTCTAAATGCCTTTAAGCTTCTCAGCTTTCATCCACTGTTCCTAGATTATTAAACACATATCAGTTTCTTTATTTTGCAGGCTCCGTGATGAGATGAAAAAGTCAGGTCATATGCTTCTTCTGGATGGCTCACAATGCCTAACAGAACGGTCAGCACATAGAAGGTATTCATCAAATGTTTGGTTGCTCGCATCAAGCCCATTTGAGATCATTTCTCACCTGTCCATTCAAGTGTGAAGGTGGCCTTTTGAAAGCCATTAAGCCAAGTTTCTGTGACTGTGAAGTTTGCCTAGAGGAGCCACAACAAGTGTTCCTACCATTGCACTAATTCCCAGGAGTAGCTTGTATTTACCTGAAAGCTTTCCTTTGAAGCTTTAAAATAGAATCTCTGCCATTACTGAGACAATTGAAGCCTTCAGCTTACTTATAGCAAACCTCAGTAAACAATATTGCTGAAGCCCCATTTCTGAAACATCTAGAAAGCTGTCATGGCTCCCAGCTCTGAAGATGACATAGCACTTGCTTTCTGTAGCTTCTATTGTGTTTAAATTTCTATTTGCATCATTCCACATTGGGCAACTTGATCCCAGAACCTTTAGGCTAAGTTGGGAGTTTTGTCCAACCCAGTATGCCATGAACTAAGTCTCTCCCATATACACTCAGAGGTTCAGGGAATAATGAAACTTTTGTCCAGACTTAGCCCCACCCTGATATTTCCTCATATAATTAAGAGATCAAGAAAGTATCCCAAAATATGGCAATTTAGCTTGATTTGGCTTCTGAGGCAGGTGGCCCTCAACTCTAGGAATAAAAGGCCTTTGGAGATGTCATTTATTAAGGCAAGTGGAGGAGAATAAAAGTGAGACACATTACACCTGCCTTTACCTTTAACCCTGACATTAACCTTCTTCTCAGTGGGGAAGCAACAGTGGCTGGGACTGCAGCTCTAAATAAGCACATTTATCCCAGATGGTGCTGTCAGTGTGGAGACTCTGGGCTTCAATAATCACAAATTAGGGTTGATTCTTTGCTAAGAAGTCATCCCTCATTCTGAAATCGAGTCTGTGTCCTGAATAAAATTATTCACATCTCCTGACTGCCTTTCTCCCCCTTTTCCTCTGTTCCTCATATATTGGCTTTTTATGCTAGCCTCTCATTTGATTCTTACACAGTCCCTTCATCTTTTTGTAACCAAACCACTAATCCCTTGATGGGAGAGAGTTGGCATTTGTTAAATTTCAACTCAACTACTGTGTGAAGCCCTATAACAAAAATAGATGATAGAGATAGATAGATTATAGATAGATATATAGATAGATATAATCTTTTACTCTCTTATACCCTTATTTTATGAGCTAGTCATTATCACTCTTATTTTGAATGTAAAGAAACTGAGAGACAGACCAAAAAAAAGGCCTGGTCTGGGGTCAAATGGGAGAACTGAGATTAGGATGCAGATCTGGTTGGCTTTAAAACAGTTGTTCTTTGCACAGTGACTACATCATGTTCCCAAAGACAATGCATGCAAAAAAATGATGTTGTTGAAAACTTCCCTGTTCCAGTGCTTCCATCGATATCAAAAAGAAATATTATTTTCACAATGTACCTGTGTACATTCTCCTGGGATATGAAATAGCAATTGCCTATTGAAAACTACCTGTGTCAGTGTTCAGCTGAGAGCAAGGCTCAGCAAAATTATTACAGAATTTTATTGTGCAGAGTCAATTGAGACTTCTTTTGCCTGAGAAACAGAAAGTACCCGGGAACAGGATATTCAGAGTAGCATAGAGGACAAGTGTGCAAGACAGGCTCAGGAATCAGACTGCCTGTTTTTATAATCTGTACCATTCAGTAACTATGAGAGCCTAGGAAAGTTACTTCATTGTCCATAAAAAAATATCATCTGACACTACTGAGCCCCCACTATGTACCAGACATTGTTCTCAGTTAAGTACTTTACACATATTAACTCATTCTTCACATCAATTCGTAAGGTAGATTACTCTTATAATTTCTATTTTATAGATGAGAAAATGAAGACACAGACAACTTAACTGCTCAGAGATACCCAGGTGTACCGGTTAATAATGCAGATATTTTCAATAGATAGAGTTACACATATGTTGATATATATGTGATTTGATATGTATGCTGTTTTGTTGTATTGACAAGCTTCAAAACATCATATTTCAAATTTTCTGAAGGTGTTAACATCATAGATATTTTTACACTTAAAAAATGTTGAATTTTGTGCCAAAAAAAGAGCATTTGCGGGAAGTTTTAATTCATTACTTTATTTCGAAGAAAAGTTGCTGCTGAAAGTTATTGTATACTTCGGGAAGCTTATGGTGAACATGCTCCAAATCAATATACTTGTGAATGCTGGTTTAAACACTTTAAAAGTGATGATTTCAATGTGAAAGACATAGAATGTCTAGGTCAACCAAAAAAGTTTGAAGATGAACAATTACAAGCATTATTGGATGAAGATGGATGTCTAACTCAAAAACAACTCGCAGAAAGATTAAACATTACTCAGCAAACAATTTCCGACTGTTTACAAGCAATA
>PVJC01040217.1:0-15875 GCA_004026665.1 Murina feae
GGAGGACTGCTCCGAGCCTCAGATGCAGCTGGGGGTAGGTCCCCAGTGGCCACACACACACACACACACACACACACACAGAAGGCGCCTGGCAGACTGGGGCCATCATAGGACATCCACTGAGGGGTCCCAGACTGTGAGAGGGCACAGGCCGGGCTGAGGGACTCCCTCCACCCCGAGTGCACAAATTTTTGTGCACTGGGCCTCTAGTATATATATAAATGTAAATATATATATAACATATATATTATGTATTATAGCATATATATGCATATGTGTGTTAATTTGTTGATATACATGTACTCCAGATCACAGAAGTCAAATACATTAAATTCTCTATCATTTCATAATTTAAACTATTATTAAACTGTGGTTGAAAACATATGTTTTAAACTTTATTCGTCATAGGAATAATATCTCTCCACAAAATCAATTTCTTTCAATTTCATTGGTAGATATTATATATTTATTAAAATGTGTTTCTTAATATTTCTCTACTCGGATTAAATTCAGCAGTTTCCTGTTAGACTTTATGCTCTGTGGTATGCCTTTGAAATGAGTGCATTTATAATTAAAGAAGCTACTCTTCTGTAGGACTGGCATCAAATGGCCATTTCATAACCTGCCTGCTATAACCTATATACACTTTCTGGCTTCCTTATCAAGAACAGTCATTTATTTATTACAAATACAACTTTTGGTTCCTAAAGTCCTTATGCAAATAAGGGACCGAATGTTTCTGGCATTCACTTGTTCAACGGCAGATTCAGTCTTACCAGAGGCAAGGAAATGGAGCAGATCGCATGGTTTCTCAGGTGACTGACAGCAGCGCCCCCAAATAGGAAAGCCCTAGATTCTGCTCTTTGCCTGGTATCACAACGGCAAAGGCTTCACTGCCCCTGGCAGCTTGAAGGAAATGGAAAGTATAAGTCAACCTTTCACGGATTGGCTTTTAATGGTATCTCAGACTAGGAAGGGGCTGTCATTCATTTATTCAATCAATCAATTATCCAGTGCATGCTAATTTATCTACCAACCGGACATATGTTCCATGCTGGGAATTGCCTGTGACCTGCTCGAGGAGCTCAGTCAAGTTCAGACAACGGCCTCTAGATCTAGTCTACCTTTATCACGGACACTTTTTAAAATAATTTGCAGCCACCACCCAGGCAAGCTTTCCACACGCCTGACGTTTCTTCTTTTTCTGCCTTTGTGTGTATCAAAGATATCTAATTGTTCTCTGAGGTCCTGCTCTGGAGGCGTCCCCAGACAGTTTCCATCCCCTGAAACCTCAGAACAGAACGTGTGAGGCCTTCTTCTCCCTCTGCACTACAGCCCTGTCTGCACCCGTGACAGAACACTCTCCACATGGTTTCCCAGCTCTCTGTTTATCTCTCTGTCTCCCCCGACCCCCAGCCCAGACAGTGAGCAATGTGAGAGCAGGATTTTCTCTCTGATCATCCACGTATCATGAAAGCCTGTCTCAGAGTTTGGCAGAACACATATTGGAAGAGAAGAAAGAAATGAAGTGAAATGGAATGAAGTAGACATCCTTGGCAAATGAGCCACGGAGTCTCCTTGTCAGCCTCCTGTGATGGAATTTCAATTTCTTTAGAATGTGTTATGTTGGGCAGGGGGGTGGAAGGTGTTGTTGTCTAAGTATTACATTCAAACACTTCCCAGTCACTTATTTTAATTTCTTATTAAAGCTGAAATATAATGCTTCATCATCAGAGGTATAAATAAAACAAAACAAAACAAAAGTACACAACCACACATCACGACTAAACACCTGGTCTGAGGAATCTTGGCGGAGGCTTTGCCCCAGGGGAGGTTCAGACTGAGCCCGCTCCAGCCTCTGGAGGTTGTCGCTTGGCGATTGGTGTTAAATAGAACAAAGGAGAGGATGGTTGCCTGGCGGCCACATGGTGTTCTTTCAACCTGGTATCTGTCAAGATAGGAAGAAGATAATGCCACTTCACATCACTTACAGGGAGGCTGGAGCGGCAGGAAGCTGGCGGGTGGAAAGTGCACAGCTCACATTGTTTCCGTGAGGCTTTCTGGTCCTCAGAAACAATGCACATTTTTCTGAAGATTAGCTGACTGAATGGCAAAAGAATTGCAGGCGCGAGGCGCGCAGCGCGCGCGGGCGCGCTTGCACGAGATCAAAGCAAAGCCACAAAAATCCTGAATAAGATAGAAAGTAAATGTAAATGTCTTACCTTAACAAAGTAACAATATCTGAATTCATTTTAATTTGTTGTGCAAAAAAAAAGGGGTGAATGGAGAAAAATACTAATTTTAAAGAGAATTTTTAAGTAGTGGATGAATTCAAAAATATAACTATAAAATATCCATAATCTAATCATCCAAATGAAAAACCATCTTTTTTATTATTGCATAGTGTCTAAAGCATTTATACATATTTACAAAATAGTAAATCTGGTATATAAGAGATTGTTTGATTTCAATTATTATGTTATTATTTGGGCTTTATTGACTTGTTGAATTAACATGTATTGTATGCTTGTGACTCGAATAGGAGTAGGGTATAGTATAGTCATCAAGATAACCCAAATTATATTTATTCTAACATTTTATTTTATCATTGAAATGGGAAAACTAAATTAAAAACAATGATTATAAAGGGGAATTTGTGGCCCCTGAATTGTTTAGACTCAATTTGATAAGCACTGCAATGGGTCTCCTACTTTCCTTATCTCCTCTGGGCGTAATTAATACAAACTGTTCCTTCTTGCTGATATAATTTAGAAGTTGAAATGTTGTTTATGTGATGTTTAGATCAAGGTTGCATTTCAAAAAGCCATTGGAGCATTTTTACTTAGATTCACAGTGAATTACTAACTTAGCTTTTCTGGAGAGATGGAGCAGGGCTGAGCACTGCAACAGTAAAGATCTGTAAACATGTGTAAATGTGTTGTTTTTAGGACATGGTATTATTTCTGAGTACTGAGAAGAATCAAGTTGGCCTAAACTAACAGTGCTAACTAGGATGGGAAGGCATCATAGAGAACATCTTTCTATATGAGACATAAGTAATGAAGTTGAAAAATAGAAAATGTGCTTATCATTACACATAAGCCCTGAGTTTGACAAGACGTATGGACAACTAATTTCTGTGCATGGTGGCCTATGGGAGTACAGTGGATCACACCAACATCTATGTGTATGCATATTAGGAAGAATAATGGGACCTAGGATCTCGGAAGTGAGATATATATGAAATTTTGTTATATAAAATAAGTTATCTAAATAATTATAACTTGTAACTTAGAAGTTTTAATACTGTCTCTGTATTTTACTCTGATAGAGATTTATTCATATATTCAATTGATATTCATTAATGTTAATATGTTTACAATAATACAAATGAGATGATTTCATATTAAAACTATTTACATCACATTTTCCCTCTATGGTCAGTATTCAATGGATGACCAGCGGTCAATGAGCTTAAAAGCATTGTAATAATCTGAAGTACCTGTTTAAAAAGTGTTCTTTAAAAAAAAGTAAATCTCAAGTATATCCATTTTAAGATGAAACTTTTGAATTAGCCACATACATTACAGATATTTTCAGTTAATATTACCTTAAATGTGAACTATCTCACATAGTACAGTGTTCAAAGATGTCAGATCTCACTCTCTCAGCTCCTTTTTCTTAAGAATTTTACAAAAAGAAGACAAGAAATGTTTAATAAGGTGGAATATAATGCATAGCAAATAATACTGTAATGTATGGAATGGGGCACAATAATACTGTGCATTTGATTACTTTTAAACTTGTAATATTTTAGAACTATATGACCTTGGAGACTTTAAGGGCCATAAACTCACTTCTAGTTTTATCTTTAAAAAAAAAAGTAGGAATGGAGAGGGAGAGATAGGTAGAAGCATCAATAATAAGATAATCTTTTTTTTAATTTTATTTATTTTTTATTACATAAAGTTTTACAAAGATTGGTACATATATCTCTTTTTTCCCCTGCCCTTCCGCCTGCCTCCCCCACCCCCCAGTGTTTTGTGTCCATTATTTATGCTTAAATGCATGCACCAAAAGTCCCTTGGCTGATCTGTTACCCCCCCCCCCACAATGTTCCTGTCCTTGTTGCTGTAATTAGACAGTCTGTTTGATGCTGCTCTGCCTCTGTATCCATTTTTGTTCACCAGTTTATAATGGTTATTATTATCCATAGATGAGTGAGGACATGTGGTATTTTTCTTTCATTGACTGGCTTATTTCACTTAGCATTATGAATCATCGATCAGTTGCCTCCTGCATGATCTTATTGGGGATCAAGCCTACAGCCCAGGCATGTGCCCTATCTGGAATCAAACTGTGACTTCTTGGTTCATATGGTGATGCTCAACCACTGAGCCACACTGGCTGGGCAGCCTATATAATAAAAGCTTAGGTGGTGTTGTGTGACATCATCACAAGATGGCTGCCACAAGATGGCTGGCATGGGAGGGCATTTGGGGTGACCAGGTCTGCAGGAGAGGGCAGTTGGGAGCAACCAGGCCAGCAGGAGAGGGCAGTTCAGGGCAAGATCAGGCCTGCAGGGGAGGGCAGATGGGGGTGACAAAGCTGGCAGGCAGAAGTGGTTAGGGGCAATTAGGAAGGCAGGTAGGTGAGCAGTTGGGAGCCAGCAGTCCCGGATTGTAAGAGGGATGTCCCAGATTGGAGAGGGTGCAGTCTAGGCTGAGGGACACCCCCTCCCCAACCACCACAAATTTGTGCACAGATTTCATGCACTGGGCCTCTCGTCTAATTATATCTTCTTGAGCAAATAAATCCATCCTTGATAACAATACCTGAATAGCTTCTCAGAACACTTTGCTGAGAAGGATTATGTTGCATTGTATCAACTCTGGAGGAAGGAGTTCTATGATATGTTAGTAATGAGCTCTGTGGTACTGCAGAGATTAGCTGTGTGTTTTCTCATCTGTAAACCAGGGTAATATTTGCTTTTCTTACTTTACACTGTTTTCTAAGAAGAAAATGAACTGAAAAGTGGTAATGAGAGCAATCTACATTGACATTTTACACATGGTAGTACTCTTTGTAAACTCTTTCTTTTAAAATTCTTAACCAAGGATACTGCATTTACTTCCTGTATCTTGCACGAAAGAACAATTAAGACCTGCTAACAATGTTGATTATTCAAATTGAAAGTTGCCCTTGTATTTGTTAGGTGTTATAACTGCTTACATAAGGAGACTCTAACCATATTTGCCCCCACTATCACATGAAAGTGCAGCTGGCAAGCTTTACCACATTGCCATTTTGTCAATGGACCTCTAGATAACATCACATATTCATTGACATTTATTTATTTTTTAAGTGTTATAGGTACTGCACAGAAATTCCCTACACTTTACATGATAAAGCAGATAATTCTCTCCATGCAGCCTTGAACTGAACATGTACGCTTTCCCAAATGACAATTCTCAGGTTCTAAAGAGCAAATTGACATCAATGGTCAATCAAATAATGACCAAATAAAACTTTCACTTTTTGCAGAAGTAGAATAAAACCAACATGTTTCTTTCTATGCATGAAGCTGCTTTTTTCATAAAGCTAACATTTGAAAATCAATAGAAACTGTCTTGACTTGTGCATTCATGAACCCATTGCAGCAATATGGTTTCACATGACATTCTTTTTAAGCCACTTTCATCAACCCTCCCCTCCCCTCCAAAAAAGAAAACCTTATATAATACTAAGGTCCATTATTTTAATTAAATTTATCAAACATTCAATATTTTCTATTTGATATGAGCTACTTGAAGGCAAGGTTATTGCTATTCATTTCTGCCTCATTTCTTACCCCTATCTTCACAAGTACACAGAAATCATTGTTCACTTATTCTTAAAACATGTCTGTTCTAATAGCTCATTACTTCTTCTAGGAGCTGGAGAAACAATTGTCATAGATCTATTTATATGTTCAATTAATATTCATTGAGCATAATAATATATAACCCACACTTACAGAGTTTATGCTGCTACTGATGTTTGGAGGTGTCGAAGGGAGGGTGGGTCATCTATAAAGGGTATCATCAGAGGTTGGTTTGCAGAAGAATTTACTAAGATTTTAGAGAACTAAAAACACAGAAGTCATATTCTATGAGAAGGGAACTTCTTATCAAAGACAGGTTGATATAAAATACCTGATGGTCATGCAACTAGTAGGGTTGTATTCATTTGGAGGAATAAAGTGTCTATGAGGGAGAGTCAGATCATGATAACTTAAAACACCAGAGCCAGCAAGGGCTAAGATGTATGACCTGGCACTAACAGCTTGGCCATTGTCATACAGAGTGACATGTGTGACTGTGATGGACTGAGACCAAAACAAGACACCTCCACACGCATACCTGAGCATAGACAAGATCAAGCAGGCTGTGCAAACCACAAAAAAATGCCCAGAAGTCACTGACCTTGCTCACCTGAGTGCCATTTTTTAACCTTATTACATCTTAACTCACTTTTATTCTGAATTGTGAAGATAACATGTCAGCAAATTATCTCTGCTTTCTGACATTATTCAATCCAGAACTAACTCCCGATTCCTTGAAGCCCTCCCCAAGTCAGCTAACATGAGCCCAAATCCTAAAGCTAGCCCCTTCCTTCTTATGGTGGCACCCCATTGGTCCCATGTCGTATGGTGTGTGTATGTGTGTGCATGTGTCTGTGTCAGTGAGTAATAGGACTAAGTTTGTTTGACTATAGTTATATCCTTGGTAATCTTTGTCTGGTGAACATAAATAGGTTCAAAACTTACTGTTGGATGAGTACAAGAAATATGGAGGGAACTAGGAGGATCCCAGACATCCTGTAATGGAAACATGATGAAATAAAGTAAAAGGTGGACACTTGTAATTGGGAATGAAGATGGCACAAGAGGCTTAGAAATATGATTGGCGAAAGGAGGGAAAAGGTGATTTGTATTTTTTGTTTATATTAAGTGACTGTGTGGTATTCAAACTAAGATATTCAATAGATATTTGAGAGTCAGTATACAATAGTAGTTAACGACATAGATGTGGAATCACATTCCAGCACTGTAATTCCATGAGAAGCATGGGTTTATTTCCATTGGTCTTAAATTCCTCAATATTAATGCAAAGGGCTGAGAAAACAAGGATTATTTATTTGAAGGATACAGCTCTAGTCACAGTAAAAATAAGGAGTGTGAATATGATGGATGGATGGGAAATTAAAATTTATAAAATAGAGTAACTTGGTTTCATTAAAAGTTCATCAATTTTAAACAGTTTTTAATGATAGACCCTGCAATTTTACATATATTCTTCCCAGAAGGAGTTGGACGTAGTCTTAGAATAACAAGAGAAAGATTAACAATATGTTCATGATCAGAGCAGATATGGAAGAGCATATGAAGAGATAGGGCATCAAAACTGCTCTGCTTTCTTGAGAACTTGACAAAAGACATTGAGGACACACATTGCCAAGGGAGAGAAGAGGTGCATGTGTTCAGTATTTTGGAAATCTTTCAGATTTGCCAAGCATTTTAACTACATTTTACGTTCTAGTACCCATCTCAATTTTGTTAGAGATTGAAGTTTAAATATCAGTTCTTCTTAAGAAGTGAACATCAGATGATAAACAGGACATCCAGTGCCACCTCTTAGCCAGTTATTATCCTGAACCCAGGAAGTTGTTTTTATAAAATATCTAATTCCACCCTTATTTGTTCTGTTCTCTGCCAGGAAATACACTACACTCCCTTGGCAGTGGTTCTAAGTTTGGGGAACACACAGTCAGAGGGCTTAGACCTATGGTGGTAGCCTGCTCTGGTGGAAAGAAGTATCAGTGAGCCTCTGATAAATATAATAATGCCCAAAGCTTAGTGCAGGTCATCCTCCATTCTGGTCTTAGATTATACGCATTCCACCCAGAAGACCCAAGCACCAAACTGAATTCCTCATTCTCTGTTTTTAATAGTCCATTGGCCATGCTGGAAGGGACTCAACAAAGCAGCATTTAGGTAATGCTATAAACAAAGACCTAGAAAAAAAATGTCTTCTCTTATTTGCAAAACTAGTTTTTGTTTTTCCTTCTTTGAGCAAATAAATAAATAAATAAATAAATAAATAAATAAATAAATAAATAAAGTAATGTCTGACATAAAAAATGTCTAAATCTATTCTACAGAGTGAAAGAAACACACACATTCTTTTTTCATACAAAAAATCAAGCTGATGAATCTGCAGACGAATGAGGTAAGTTTTTGACTTCCTGTACCAACAATTTCTGTAAAATCACAGTGACACTCAGGCAAAGTGAAGCTTTCCTAAACTCTTTGTTATATGTTTGGGTATAGATGTGAACATATGTAAATTTTTGGCAGAGTTTACTCCCAAGTTTTTCCTGAGTGAAGTCATTTTGGCTGTTAATTCAAAGCAAGGAAAATCTTGACTATTTTGGTTTTGGGCGTGGAAGACAAAGAGGAAACAATGTTTTTCAAGCATATATAATGCATCATGGCAGGCAAAACATTCAAGAGGATTCATGAGCATTTCTTGGATGTATGGAGTAGAAATCAATCACAAAAGCATATGTTGAATGCCCAAGCTGTGCCAGCCGGTGTGTTTTACACTATTAGAAACATATGGTAAAGGTACTTCCTTCAAATAGAAAAACACACTACACTCCCTTTGTAGTATGAACAATGAGAACAATTACAGTCACGGGGATTGGGAACCCACGGTGCTCACAGACCTGTGCGAGCTGTGCCTCAGTGGTTCTTCAAAGCTTCCTCTACCACTATTAGAGAAGGAGGAGGGTAAATTTTGCCCTTGTCAATAACTTGGGTGGAAGGGGACTCTGTCAATCTTTAGGAAATTTTAACCCCAAACTGAAATGTGTTTGAATTCCTTACTGTCAGCTTCTTCAAGGCTACTTCTTCATTATTTTCTTTTCTATAATGTGTCTTAATTTTTATGTACCAAGTTTTCTCTTTTTTTAAACATGTTTTTATGGATTTCAGAGAGGAAGGCAGGAGGAGGAGGAGGAGGAGGAGGAGGAGGAGGAGGAGGAGGAGGAGGAGGAATCAATGATGAGAGAGAATCATCCATTGGCTGCCTCCTGCAATTCCCACACTAGGGATGTGCTCCCACACTAGAGTTGAGCCCACAACCTGGGAATGTGCTCTGACTGGGAATCGAACCATGATCTTCTAGTTCATAGGTTGATGCTCAACCACTGAGCCATGCCAGCTAGGCTTCTCTTTCTTTTTAGTAATCATTTTAGTGATTTTTGGGGGAGAGAGAGTTAAAGGGAGACAGAATGAGAGAAAGAAACATTGAGTTGTTTTACAGATTAATGCATTCATTGGTTGAGTCTTGTTTGAGCCCTGATCAGGGATTGAACCCACAATCTTGGTGTATTGGGATGATGCTCTAACTAACTGAGTTACCTGGCCAGTATTTTCTTATTAGTTATTAAACACAGTTTTTATAAAAATGCTTAAGGAAATTTTGGACTTCTAAAACAATTCCTGGTGGTTTTCATATCTCAGCTTCTCAATTAATATTTCTTCATTTTCTTCTTACATTTTCCACTTCAGATTAGATAATGAAAGTTTCTAAATGTATGTGACAAGATCACACAGATATTGCATGGAAGACCGAGAAGTAGAAATATTAGAGTTGTGTGTGTTTTTCCCCATGTCACCATAGGACCTCAGATACACAGAGAAATAAGATGAGGAACGAAGCAAGATGGTGCACAATGGCTATCTTTGATGAAGTAGGCTTTTAAGTTGGAAAGAAAGAAAAATATTTTTTCAGGCTAAAATGGAAGCATGGGTCCCTTGATCTATTCCATTCTGACAAGGAGCCCAGATCTTTCTCACTCTGTAGGGAAGATGCTTTTCACAGATCAGCTTTCCATGTTTGCACAGCTTTTTTTTTTTTTTTTTTTGTATGTGAATGAATACAATGTTAACATTGTGTATAGCATATTTACATAATTTTTTAGGTAAGCAGGGATATTAGTTTATTGAGTTCTGTGCTTCCAGCATTGGAAACATGGGGATTGGGAGAATTAGTGATAATCGCCTTGGTTAATAATAGAACATAAGAATAAGAGACCATTTAAGTAAATCCAAAGTTACATCCAGAAAATTATTGTAAATTAAGGTTTCCTTTGGTATTTCAAATATTTGACTGCACTTATCCATTACCATTATTTTGTTTTCTTTATCTAATCAGCATATGTCAGGGAAAGGATTTAATTGGTGTTTACCATCTAATCAGAAAAAGGTGTCCAGAGTACAAGAAGAATTATGTGTAAATCAGTAGTAGTTAATACATTTTCACAGGGCATTCGTTTCTCTCTACAGACCTTTCTACTGATTCACTGATGCTAAAGTAAATTGCATTCTCTATCCCCTTCTACCCAGATATCCAGGGCAGTCCTTTGAAATTAAAGGCTGGGATGACTGTATCCTCTTATCTCTTCCCTCTCTTCCCACTCCAGTTCTATGCCAGGCATGTATCAAATATTGAGCTAGAGAAAGAGGAGTCACATTCTTAAATTCCCAAGCACTTTAAGTAAAACTGTAATTCACATGTAGAAGAATTTGTGTTGTAAATGTTCCTATTTTTATTGTATCCCCTTAGCTTTCACCCTCTATTCCTATTTTTGAACTTAAGTATTGTCTTACTTCCTATTTCTCCCTAGGTAATCCATCCTATATCTTAATAGCAGATTTCTTTATTCAAAATCTTGCATTTGCATGATACTTTGCCCACAAATTTTCTAAGACTTTAACAAACTGTGAACTTCTAATGTTAAATAACAAAAATGTCCCTAATTTACTTTAAAATTATCTATGGGATTATAGGTGATTCTGATAGGGACCCAGTATAATGTCAAAACCCCATGTTAATTTTCATCTGTGTATTTTTGTCAACCCTCGAATATCCTTCACTCTTTCCATTCAGCTATCTAAATATTTACAACCTGGTTTAAGGCGAATTATTTTCATTATAGTCTTTTGAATCATTCTGACCATACCATTTCAAACACTTCAAACTCCTAAAATTAGTTCTTTCAATTGTCAATTTGCATACCCATATGTTGACACTAATAGACTCCCACAGTGAATGTAACAGGAATCTAAAGAAGTAGAAGTGTTTGCTATATACCAGAAAAAAATACCTGGTATATCACATATACCCAAAGACCTGTGTTTAATTCCCAGTATTACAACACTAGTTTAATTACTTGTGATCAGTTTTCTTCAATGAACCTATTATAACTATCCAATTATTATCATGTACATATTGGCAATCAAACTTTGAGGGGCAAATGTTATAATACATGGAAGATTATTATAAAGAATTTGAAAACAAAACATTTTTGTTGTTGTTGTTAAGTGAGATTCTAAATCATGGTCATATGTATGGATATTGATTAAGTAACTCTAAGATGCTGAATAAATTTAACCTTACGATGTTTGAGATGTGTTACCTTTATCTTACTTTATTCCACTCTACTTTCTCACTCTCATATTACCAAGTTTCAGTAGTGATATATATATAAATTTATCACATCCCTTACTTCTCTCTCTTTTAGAGCTTGTAAAATATTAATACTTATTGTACAAATAATTGCAAAAAAATTAAATTAAAATATTTTCACTGTGAACAAACAAAGATAAAGGGTAAAGTTGAAGAAGCTATAAAGATACATACTTACATACATACACACATACATACAAACATACACACATATAGACAGACATATGGAAAGAAACTCTCAGATAATGCTATATTCAGATATCTTCATGAGAGACACCTACATTTTTTTTTTGCATTTTCAAAAGCAGAACACTCATGAATAGATGAGAAGCTGAGCTCTAATCTAAAATGAGAAAGATGGGTTCTCTTAAAGTTAATCTACAATTTTAGAGAAAGAAATTATACATTGGGGATATTCAAAATAAGGAATAAAAGAGGGAAAATAAAGTTATGTTCAATAATCCTCTTGGTCTATAGATTTGTTAAATCTGGATCTCCAAACAAAGAAATAAATTAATTTTAGTGAAGGAAAACTTTACTGGCAATTATATGATTTCTTTTTGCAATATTCAGGAAACACTTTGTAATATTTTCTTTTGAGCAATTTCTTAGTGCAGAATCTCTGCAGGATCATCATGAAGTGCAGTTATCATACATGAACAGTAGACATAAGAGACTAGAACTCATAGCAAAACAATGTCTTTGTATGCTCAGCTGTAATTATTATGATGTCTCAATTTTCCCAAATTCATCTTTAAAATATCAACAATAATGCTTAGAATTCAGTTATTAGACTTTTGTTATAGTACTAGGGGCCTGGTGCACAAAACTCATGCACTGGGGGGGAGTGGTTCCTCAGCCGAATCTGCCCCCTCTCACATATTGGAAGCCCTCAAGGAGTGTCCTACTGATGGCTTAGGCCCGCTCTCTGCTCCCATTGTGGAGCGGGCCTAAGCTGCAGTCTGGCTTCCCTTTCTGGGAGGTGACCAGGCTAATCAGGGGAAGCCACCAGCCCCATCATCCCGCTGCTGCAGCCACTGCTAGTTACTGCAGCCACCAACGTGTTTTCATCAACACAGACTCCATTTCCTTCACCATGAAAAATAGACAACTTTCTTTAGGCATTTTCAAGATGTGTCTTTCATAGTATATGACATTTTTCTTTTTCTTTTTTTTATCCTCACCTGAGGATATGTTTCCATTGAATTTTAGAGAATGTGGAAGAGAAGGGAAAAATAGAGAGAAACATCAAAGTGAGAAGAACACTTCAATTGGTTGCCTTCTGCATGAGCCCTGACCTGGGCCCCGGCCAGGGAGGAGCCTGCAACCTAGATGCATGCCATTGGTCAGACTTGAACCCAGATCCTGCAGTTGGCAGGCTGAGGCATTATGCACTGAGCCAAACTGGCTAGGGCAGGATTTCTTAGCTATCCAACAGTGGAACTTCATTTTTTTCTCCAGGAGTGTGGTGGAAAAACCCTAGATCACCTTTTTGGATTCTTATTATCCAAGTTACTAAGAATATTACCAGTGGCATACAAGGAGTTTAGCCAATGAGTGGTAAGAAAAGGTGTTTCCTCTGTAGTTCACTCTGATCACTGGCTCCATCCCTGCCCCTCCAATCCCAGCTCCACCCCTGCCCAGGCCAGTAACCTCTGGCTGAGGATGCAGGCTTGGGCAGGGGATCCCCAGACCCCTTCAATCACTGCCTCTGTCCCTGCCTAGGCCTGCAGTCTCTGCCTGAGGCTGCAGGCCTGGTCAGAAGACCCCCAAGCCCCTCTAATCACCAGCTTCACAGAGCCCAGGCCTCTGTGATCACTGGCTCTGGTCTTGCCCCTGCCATTGCCAGCTCTGCCCTTGTCCCACTATCAGCCTCTGGCCAAGGCTGCAGGCCTGGGAAGAGAACCCCCAGACCCCTGCAATTGCTTGCTCCACCCCTTCCCCAATACAGCCTCTGGCCAAGGCTACAGTCCTGGGCAGAGGATTCCCAGACCCCTGCATTGCCAGCTACGCCCATGCCCAGACCCCTGACCCTCCAATCACTGGCTCTGCCCCTTCCCAGGCCCTGAGATTGCTGGCTCCATCCCTTTCCCACTGCAGCTTCTGGCCAAGGTAGCAGACCTGGGAAGGGGACCCCCCAAACAGCTGCTTTGCTTGCTCCACTGGTGCCCAGACCCCTAAGACTGCAGGCTCCTTCCTGCCCCTCTGATCACTGACTCTGCAGAGCCCAGGTCCCTGCAATCTCTGGACTTGTGCCTGCTCAGGCCTGAGGCCTCTGGCCCAGGCCTTATGCTGGGGTAGGGCACCCTCATACTCCTCTGATCACTGGCTCTGCCCTTGACCCCTATGATCACCAGTTCTGCCCTTGCCCATGCCTGAGGCCTCTGGAAAAGGCCTCTGACCTGGACAGGGGACCTCCATCCCCCTCTTATCACCTGTCTTGCTCCTCAGGCCCCCGCCTCCCCTGCCACCTGCCTGGCTAACAGGCCTGACCACTTCAATGGCAGGGCTAAGCTGGACTGGTTGCCACCATCTTGTGACCATGGCGGCAGCCATCATTGCGATGGAGTGGCACATAATTTGCATATTACTCTTTTATTAGATAAGCTAGAAAATATAATTCTAGTCCACTAAAATTTACCTTTATTGCTGATTTAACCAATGACTACAAAAGCTGGGGTTAATAAAACCTAAATTTAACATGTCAGAATTTTCATGTCTGAAGTTTAGACAGACTTGGTTGGATGCCCTGTTTAGAGTGACACAAGGCCTAAATCAAGGTTATGTCAGAGCTGCACTCTAACTCTAGGGACAATGAGGCTTCATCTGCTTCCAGGATCCTTCAATTGTAGGAGTGAAATCCCCCAATTTGTGTTTGCAGGAGTGTGATTCCCCATTTCTTTGCTGGTTGTTGGCTACAGATCATTCTCAGGTTCTAGAGGCCATGCAAGGTCCTTAGTCAATGTCCCCATCCTTCAGTCTCAAGCCAGAAACAATGGGGAAGGCCTTTTTCTGCTCCCAATGTTTCTACTTTCACTTTGCTATCTTTGTCACTTTTTCTTCTGCCTTCTTTTTTTGTGTGTTTTGAAAGGGTCATATGATTACATCTGGATTCCTTGGATAATCCAAATAATCTCCTTATGTCAAGGTCAGCTAATTTATAACAGTTATTACATCTGCAAAGTCTCCTTTGTCATGTAAGATAACATAATACGTGGGGAGAAAATATTCTGCAAGCCAGAATTCTGTCTATGATTTGGGAGATGATAACATGAAGGAGCAAGAAAGAGAAGGGAGCCATGGGTTCAAATAGGTTGTTCTTTATTTATTTTCCCAGTATTTTCAGTTAAAAGAGTGGAAAGTAACTTTGTTGATTAAGGGAACATCATAAAAGCAAGGACTGAGTTTGTGTCTTGAAGGTGTCTTTCTTAGAATTCGGGAAAGAGTTTCTATTTCATAGTGTCTCTTCTCCCTGCCTTGAGCGTATCCAGAACTATTTTGGTTTAGCATTCTCAAGAAACCTTTATTTCTCCTGTTTTTTTTTTTTTAAATTTTGAGTTAAATGGCAGATATTCTTTCATGGAGCCTGTTATGTCAACATAAGGTGATCTCAAGGCAAGGTTTGCAAACATGGAGGGCAAAGTTGAAACCAAGTCAGCATCTGGATGGAATATTTGGCCCATCACTAAGGATCTCTGGCCAGCATGTACCTTAGGCAGCCAGGGTGTATGAGTGGATGCTAAGCAGTCCCTGAGTTACACTTGGCAGCAAACTTCATCTACACATGGCAGTAACGCAAGAAGCTTCTCATGGAAAACTGGGTGACACAGAGTTCAGAGGATGTTCTAACTGAAGACAATGTTTGACACAGGGAAGCTTTCTCCCACCCTACCCAGTGTGGTTCAGGGGATAGAGCTTCATTCCATGCACCAAAGGTTTGCTGGCTTGATTCCCAGTCAAAGGCATGCTGCAGGTTTGATCTTCAGTCCTGATCAGGGTGCCTACAAGAGGCAAACAATCTATGTGTCTCTTTCATATTGATGTTTCTCTCTCTCCTTGCTTCTCTTTTTCTCCCTTTACCCCTTCCTTTCCACTCTTTCTAAAAATCTAAACTAATAAAAGCGAAATATTAAAATTAACCGTTTCTCCGAGACAGGGTAAGCCACGCCCACCAGCCAATCAGAGTGGCTGTATGCAAATTAGCCCAGCCAACATGGCGGCCGCCACTCACGGACCTGAGTAAACGTTTAGGCAGCGTCCGTTGCAGCAGGAGCGAGAGGGAAACTGTTTTCGGCCCTC
>PVJC01040218.1:0-15871 GCA_004026665.1 Murina feae
AAAAAAAAAAAACTTTCTAAAAAGGCAAACAATGGTAAAATCAGGACATTTCTCCATCCCAACTGTAGTCAGTTACTTTGTGGTAGATGTATAGTAGATTGTGAAATTAATCTATCCTAATATATTAAGCTTTGGTAATTATTTCAGTGACTCAGTCTCCAAAATTGGGGAAAAAATGTTGATGGTTCTGGTTGAAACTTTGAAAATTAAATTTGTCAAACACCCACAGAGATTACTAAGAATAAGGCAGACAGATGTATTGTGTTACATCAAAGAACATAAATGGTTTCAGGAGAGAAGACTATAGGGTGGGTGTATTGAAATTGGGCTATTGAGGAGGAAGACTGGTTTTGCAAGGAATGTTAGGCCATTAAACCAAACAAAACCCTGTCCCGAGGTAAGGCAGGGGGCTTTGTTTTGAGCCCTGAACCTAAGCACACCTGTGGGAAGGGTAGATAAAAAGAATTCTCCCTTCAGGGTCTTGGAGGGAGGGTGTATATTTGCAAATCAGTGAACTCAAGGGTCAGTTATAAAGCAAGGTTATTGTGTGTTACCGGTGCTCTGGATTTGGGATTTAGGACAAACCCCAGAGACCACATGTGTTATTAAAACTGCGATTTCTCCACCTCTTCAAAGCGTCGCTTAGTTTTTTGGTCTTTCTGCAACACTATTTATAGACTGAAGTTTGTGGATCGCTTTGCATTTGCAGCTCCACACACAACTCAAAGGCCTGAGCCCAGCCATCCACAAATGAGTTAATAACGCCACACTTAAGGATGATTCAGAAGGGGAATTTATTTCGTGTTCCTGACGTTATGGGCTGTTCATTAATCGTTATGACTCTTAGGGTTGTGGGGGGAGAAAAGATCAATGGCAATGAGAGCACACAAACCAAAGGGATAGACATTGCAGTGTTCATTTCCCCCCGCAGACTTGACAGAGTCGGCTTTGCTTTCAAGCCTTAAGTTTGCAGTGGCCTGGCAGCCAAAGGGGAAAACAAACAACAAAAGCCCAAACAGGCAACTCAAGGATCCAAGGAAAGCTTTCAGAAGCAGCTCTAGTGTATTCTCTCTGCTTCATTAGGCCAAGTCAGCACCTGCTGAGCACCAGGCAGCCACAGAGCCACGTGCTTCTGCTACTGTAGGCTAACACCTTCTTTGCTTTGATTCTCTGGACTTTGAAGTATATACATACATACACACACCCCAGATTGAATTTCTACAGGGCAAACTTCAGTTGTTTCTCTTTCAGGATTTTTTTCGCCCCTACCCCTGTTGCCTTCTTCTCTCTCAAATACATTTTTTCAGCATGCACTTCACCACCAACCCCATTTTTCCTTTTTAGAGCTGCCATCCCTAACTAGCTGCTCTTAGTCAATAGATGACTCAGTCCTGCGAGGCATCTCCCACTGGGAACCATGCTTCCATGCGTGCGAGCAGGTTTGAGTTGCATGTTGGCTGCATTTTTGATAAGTGCTGAACATAATGTATTATCAACCAGGGATGGAGGCAGCCAGTGGCATTTGGACTGAGTAGCACAAGAAACATCTTTCAGACATATTGGATTTTGTAACATCCTCATTGGATTTTCCCCCACGTGTATACTACTTAATTATTTCTTTAGTTTCTAGAACTTTATGAATTTAAGAGGGCCTGAGCCATAGGAGAAAATTATAATGAAGCCTTTTAAAATTTAGCTTAAAACTCAAGATGCAAAGAAAAATCTAAATGAATGGCAACTCTGAACTTAGAGAACAATGGTCTATTTCCAACATATAGTAGGACTGTGTTTAAAATCCAGCAGTAAGCAAAAGATAAACATGAATTAATGCATGTTGATGTATATGTTTGTCAGCTTTAGTGTGGCACACAGAAAACTCAAAATCTCAACAGTTAATAACATTTATTTTTAATCTTGGGACTGTGGACTGGGCAGTGCTCTGCGAGGCTTGGCTGGCTTGGCTCCAGGTTGCAGTTAGGGTTCAGATCTGCTCTGCTAACCTTCATTTTAGGACCAAGGCTCAAAGAGCAGCCACTGTCTGGGGGAATGCTATCAGGGTGGTTGAGGACAGAAGTTCAAGAATATGAGCAGAAATGTGGAATTCCTCCTAAATCATTCACTTGGACCTGGCACAATGTCACTACTGCCCACATTTTATTGTTCCAAGCAAGTTACATGACCAAGCTTAAAGTCAGTGGAGCATGAAATATCCTATATAATAAAGAGGTAAAATTCAAATTGACCATCACTCCAACACACAAGATGGCTTCCCCCATGAAGTCAAAAATGGACACCTCCATGGCTGGCAGGGGAGGGCAGTTAGGAGGGACCCGGCCTGCAAGGGAGGGCAAGTTGGGAATGATCAGGCTGGCAAGGGAGGGCAGTTAAGGGTGACAGGGCCAGCAGGGGAGGACAGTTGGGGGTGACCAGACCTGCAGAGGAAGGCAGTTAGGGGGGACCAGGTTAGCAGGGGAGAGCAGTTAGGGATGACCAGGCCAGCAGGGGAGAGCAGCTAGGAGTGACCAGGTCAGCAAGGGAGGGCAGTTAGGGGCAATCGGGCAGGCAGGGGAGCAGTTAGGCATTGATCATGCTGGCAGGGGAGTGGTTAGGGGGTGATCAGGCTGGCAGGCAGAAGCAGTTAGGGGCAGTCAGGCAGTCAGGTAGGTGAGCGTTTGGGAGCCAGTAGTCCTGGATTGTGAGAGGGATCCCAGATTGGAGAGGGTATAGGCTAGGCTAAGGGACACCCTGCCTTCCTCCTCTCACCTGGTTCACGAACTTCGTGCAATGAGCCTCTAGTATGGTATAATAAAAAGTAATAATTTGGTATTTTTTTAGTTCTATGCATTGAGCTCCTAAATTTTTTTGGAATTTTACTGTCTTTTGTATGTCAATGAGATAACCCAAAGAGAGAGAGCTCTTGGTAGCTTTAGGATGGGGATTTGTTACCAGAAAAACCAACCATGTGAATACAGGGCTAGAACTTTGAGCTTTACGCCACAGATAGGGACAAGATACTGGGGACTGAGTTGAAATACCAATGTCTCATGATGTACCCAGTTGTACCAACATGATAAAACCTCCATAAAATCTCCTATCATGTGGTTCAAGACATACAGGGTTGGTGAATTTATTAATGTGCTGGGGGTAGCAAGCCTGGAGAAGGCATGGAAGCTTTGTGTCTTCCCACTTCCATCCTGTGTGAATCTCTTCCATTTGCCTGTTCCTAAGTTGTATCCTTTATAATAAACCGGTAACATAAGCAAAGTGCTTTCCTGGGTTCTGTGAGTGATTCTAGAAAATTATTGAACCTGATTGGAAGTGGGAAAGAGGGATACATCAGCAGACAGAAGTGTGGGTAGCCTGGGGACACCACTTGCAACATCTGGAGTGGGGGTAGTTTTGTGAGACTGAGGCCTTAACCTGTGGGGTCTGCACTAACCATGGGTGATTAGTGTCAGAATTGAATTGTTGGACACCCAGTCATTTTTGAAGGATTGGAGACTTCAAATAACACATTGCAATGGTATTCTAACCTAGGGAGTCCAAACTTAAGGAATGAATAAATACTTAGGAACAAATAATACAGTCCACCACAAGGTACTTTGGAACATATTTAAATGCATTAAACATACTGAGAACTATTGAGGATCCTTAAATCCCAACTTCAAGTCTATTCCTCAACTGTAGCAAATAGTATCATCTCCTTTTTTTATATATAAGACATTTAAAAAAATGGACAAAAAATGTAAGACAGGTCCAGCATAGCCCTGGGCGCTTCCCTTTCCTTAACTCTTTTGATCTATTGACAGCTCTGTAAGGGAATACCATCACCCCCACGCACACCTCCAGTAGTTCAGATGAGGAAACAGATTCAGAGACAAGTAATTTGCCCACAGTGACACCACTAGCATGTAATAGAACCAACATTTGCACTTAGTCCTGCACAACAAAAGCTTCTTTCTCTACTCAGTATTTTTCCACAAGAAAGTTCCCAGACTTGACTTTGTCCCAAGGAAAGAAAGGCCCACTAAGAATTCCTGTTATACATGTTATCAAATCTACCAAATGTTACCTGTATTTAGTGAAGAAAGCAGGAAAATAAGACTATGTTAACCTGAGTCAACAAAGCTGATGTTTGATATCTCTAGCATAAATTGTTTGCAGCTAGCATTTATTTGCTCAGTTTTCCAGAGCCCTCTATGTACCTTACACTCTACAAGTATATAACAAATGACACCCTCAAAAGTGGGAAACAGGTCTGAGCAGACAATTCACCAAAGAAGATAAATACATGGTAAATAAACACATGAAAAGATACTCAGCATCAATAGTCATTAGGAAAATGCAGATTAAAACCACAATGAGATACTATAGCACAGCTATTAGAATGGGCTAAAGTAAAAGAAAAGACAGTAAGAAGTTTTGATGATTATGGAGAGTAACTGGAACTCTTATACACTGATGAAAAATAAAATTCTATAGCCAGTCTTGTACAATCACTTGATAAAACAGTTTGGCAGTTTTTTTAAAAAAAAATGCCAAACAAATCATATGAGCCAACTATTTGACCAAATATTTGCCCAATAAAAATATTAATATCTGTATATGGTAATATTTATACACAAATATTCATAGCAGCCTGATTTGTAGCAATCAAAATATCCATTAATAGGTGCATTCATAAATATGGTGTCATGTATCCACACACAATAAACTAGATATACACAACCACATGGATGAATCTCTGTGCTAAATTAAATAAGCCAGACCTCCATTCTAGAAAATGCAAATTGATCTATAGTGACAGAAAGCAGTCCAGTGGCTGGCCTGGACAAGGATGGGAGGTAGAGAGACACAGGAAGGAAGGATTACAAAGAGTGTGAGGAAACTTTTGGAAGTGTTAAGTGTTTCCTATTTTGATGATGGTGATGGTTTTATGGGAATATACCTATGTCAGACTTGTTAAATTGTATCCTTACAGCATGTGCAGTGGATTGTATGTCAATTACACCACTATGAAGCTTTTTTAAAAAGTACATCATGTGGGCATATTGTGAAGGATCAGTGAGTGATTTTTGCCATGAAAATGTAGAACCATGTCTGACACAATGTAAACATTTAATACATGCTATGGTCTTACTGCTGTTTTTATTGTTATTGAGAGGGATGTTGCAGAGTCCTTGCTGCTGTTGAGTAGGATCTGCAAAGATCTACTTTCCCCTTTCTGAAGCAATTGCCATCCTATGTCGTTGCTCAACCATGACAGAGTTGATGAAATCTAGGGCAAAGCCTTGAGTCTGATTCTGGTAGAAGAACTCTTTGTCATGTGTGCATTTACAATGTGAGAAGTATACTAGGAAAAAAAATCCATTCTGTGCGAAATCAAACTGTTTTTACTAGAATAACATTTTATAATCCTTAATGAGGCACAATAATTAAGCATTACTTTGCTCAAGAGGTTAAGTTCCCCCCCGTCATTTTCCCTTTTCACCCACACTGAATGCTGAATGGGACTCAAAAGTTTCTGAATGTTTCATTGTTTATTGAGGAACCGGGAAGTCAGCTAGCCCAGCTCCAAGGTTAATCAGAATCCACATGCTCTGGCAGCTGTACTGATTTCTCAGGTAGTAAAGAAAAAAATTATTTTCACTCCTTTACTTGTGTTCTAATATCATTGCCAGGTAGTTCACCTTTATGGTGTACAGATTCCCGTTGATACAGAAAGATCCAGTTGGAAGTGACCTTGGAAATGTAACAATTTCTGAGTTTCTCTTTTGATTGGCACCACAGGCAAGAAAGGATGTGTATTAAGAGCTTTGGGGACTGGCCAGGAAAGCCACCAGCAAAGTGACTGTAAACTGCATCTGAGGTGGAAATGTATAAGTGACTAGGGTTAGGTCCAGGCTGAATAGTGAAGAAAAAAAAAAGGAGGGGTAAACTAAATCTCTGCAAAGATTAGGCTTGACGAATACTAGTGCTATTAACTTTTTAATAAGCTTTTTAAGTATATAACCCTGAAACTTTTTATCTTTAGTGTGTAAGGACAAGATCTTTTGCTCTCAACATTGTCCTGGCTACCTTATCCATACTCTCTCCATTTTACTGATCACATAGAAGGGGGAAAAGGTGAAATTTGTGTCATCTTTATATTCATCTAGTATAAATTTAGCACTTTTTTTTGCCACTTTCTTGGAAATGCTCTGTATGAAGATTAAAAGAGAAGGTTGAACTCAGGTTGAATCAAATGTGATCCTTGTCCTCATAACTACAAGTGAATGATCAAGTAAAATGCAACTTCATCGAAGGCAGGAAACTATCTGGTAACATCTAGAACATATTGACGGAAAGACCACACTGTTCCTAAAAGAGAAATAGAAAAAAGTCCTCTTTTGCACACTGAAACAGTTACTTATGCTCTTGTTGACCGTCTTCTTTTACCCAGCATTTGGTTGTGAAACTCACAGATGTCGTGTGTGCAGTAGTTTAACTCTTTCATTGTATCACATTATAAATATTGCACCATTTATTTTCCTAACGGTATTTAGATTTTTTTCTAGTTTGAAGATAATACAAATAACACTACTGTGAATACTCATGAATTTGTGTTTATCTACTGAGTATGACAAGTAATGGAGATGCTAGTTCCCGTTTATGCATATTTCAGCTTTAGTAGAGGTTACAGTGATTGTTCCAAGTTACACCCCCACCAGCAGCGCATGAGAGGTCCAGTACTCCACATTCTTGACAACACTTAAAATGTTCATTTTGGCAATTATGGTGGGTGTGTCATGGTGCTGCATTGTAGTTTTAATTTGCATATTTGTGTAATGAAGTTGAGCACCTTTATACACATATGACTAACCCTTTTATAAATTGCCTCTTCATGACTACAGCCCTTTCTTTTCTATTGAATTTTGTTCTATTAATTTGTCTACGATATTTACATATTCTAGATGTGAATCTTTTGATGAAAATATGTATTGCAAATACCCTCCCCACTCTGTGGCTTGCCTTTTTATTTTCAAATATATATTTGACTAATAAAATTGTTTTTTTTCTTTAATTTTGTTGTTGTTGTTGTTGTTAATCCTTAACCAAGGATATTTTTTCCATTGACTTTTTTTAGAGAGAGTGAAAGGGAGAGAGAAGGACACAGAGAGAAACATCAATGTGAGAAAGACACTGCTGAATGTACCAGAGGAGGGCCTGGGCCTGAGCCTGCAACCGAGGTACGTGACCTTGATCAGAATTGAACCTGGGACTCTGCAGTCTACAGGCTGACACTCTATTCACTTAGCCAAACCAGCTAGAGCTCTTTAAAAAAAATTATTGATCTCAGAGAGGAAGGTAGAGGGAGAGAGAGAAACATCAATGATGAGAGAGAATCATTGATTCTCTATATAAGTATCCAGTTGACTCTATATTATTTATTGAGTAAATAACCAAAGAACAACTTTCCTTTGCTTTCTTTGTAGGGGCAATGTTTTCATAAATCGACTAAGTATGTTATGCACGAGTGGCTTTTTGTACTGTAATTTGTTCTCAGCCTGATTGTCCTTCCCTGAACTAACACGGCACTATTTTAATTGTGTAGCTTTATACCAAGACTTACTATTGAAGAACGTCCTCTAACTTTTTTCTCTTTTAAAATGTTTCATGCCTTTTCTTGGCAAGAAAATTTTCTCTATAAATTTTAAAATCAACTCTTTGGTTTCCAAAGACAAAACAAAAATATTTCTGAAATGTTGACCAAGAGAGCTTTGAATTTAAACAATTGATGTGTGGGAGAATTGACATTTTGAAATATTAAGGCTTCTAATTCATGGACATAATAATTCCTTCCACTTATTTGGGTCTTTAAAAATTTATCCCAACAAGTATATTCAGTGTAGAAATCCTTCCCATATTTCATTAGATTTATTTCTAAATAATTGATGTTATTTATGCTACTATTAAATGGTATTTTTATAAGTTTCAAACAGAATTTATTTCATATGATATACAGAAATGCAATTGATTTTTTATATTGAATTAGAATCTAGTCTCCTCATTAAATTATTACTTCTTCTAGTTTTTCTGTAGATTTTTTGTGTGCTAAGGCCTTGAGTAAATAATGACAATTTAATTCATCCTTTTAAGTTCTTACAATTTTTATTTTATTTTCTGACCTATGTGCATTGTCTATGATTTTCTTACATATTGTCATCCACATAACAGGATTTAAATCCAGAGTTTCTAATTCTAATCAAGAATTCTTTCAGCTAAAGCGTATTAGTCTTTCCTCTATTTGTCATCCATAAATAAATAGTATTCAGACTTTTATGTGAAATACTTAGATACCAAAGGGAATAAAATTGCCATTTTTAGTTTGCATATTCTATGCCAGTAAATGGTCAACCTTTTTCTTCCTTTCTTTATGCTTTTATATTTAATACAACACTCTTACGTGTATGCATTATTATCTGCTCTCTACAACTCAAGAACTATGTACAAATGGATTAAGGGATTGTGTCCATTTAATTAATATCTAGTGAAACCAGGATTTGAAGATGAACAAGATAAACTTCTCTAGCTCTAAAATCTGTATTCCTTTTCTTTCATTCTCTCCCACTCCATGCTACTTCTACATATAGTGGTATACTAGAAAGCAGTAGAATCTAAGAATTACAGTTACAATGAAGAAAATATCTTAGACCCTTCCTTATATTTTGCAGGTAAGAAAACTATATTCCAGAAGAGCCATATGGCTCATCCAATGCCATTTTGCTAGCAAATGGTTGAGCCAGAACCAAATGTAAGGTGTCCTAATTTCTAGAACAATGATCTTTCTGCCATTCTGAATTGCTTCACAGTTTACCTTTCAGAAGCAGGCAGTAATGCCAAACCATCAACAGTACTTACATAACCACTCAATTCACCTCTTTATAAATCTAAAAAAGAAGCTAGTTTGTCAGTATTCCTATGAAAGAGAATAAAACACTGATATTGGTGCCAAATTCTCTCCTTAAAAATATTTTAATAACTTCCCTAAAAGTTTTTTTTGTCTCTCCTTGGTAGTCACTGGGGGGAATTAATGTGGAGAGTAGAGAACGAGAGTTCTCAGGTTTTCAGCAAGAGTATTTTCTGAAAGTACCAAAAACTGTTTTCTGGGTTTAAACTTGACTTCAGGGAACAGCATTCAGATATGTGGATTCTATTTGGTTTAACTGATAAAGCTCCACCTGCCAGTTTTTTCCCATCTCTTGGCCTCTGGCACTTTTAGTAGCAATTCCCTTGCCCACCAGGGAATTCTGTTAAGGGTACCCTAGCTTTGATATGGGGTCCCTGAGGGCTGTGACAGGAAAGAGGAGATTGTAGCTGCATGATTTAACCTCTTTTCACTATCCATACTCCTTGGCAGAGAGATTCTCTGTCACATCAGCTAACGGCAGAGACAAGAAACCGTAAACTGTAAAACTCTATTCTCAGAAAACACACCATCCAGTGAATGCCTGGTAGCTTTTGCTGAGAGACAATAAATGTTAACTGCTCTACAGTGAGGAGAAATGAGAAATCCTATTCCCAAGGGAGAAAAAAACACATCTCCACGTGTGACGTGTAGTTAACATTATGGATAGCACCCGCCTGCGCTCTTATCATGATGTAAATTTGTTTTCTCTTCACTGGCTTGAATAGTAACAAAATATTAAAATGGGAATGAAGCACAAGATATAAATTTTATTACATCTTCCAAGGCAATCTGACTATGTGTGTGGGGGGTAGGGGGGAGTTTAGGAGTGAACAAAAGCAGACAGCAGTTAGTCAACTCTAGTATTTATCATCTCTGTTGGGAAGCCAATCTGTTTATTAATAATATAAGCCAAATGCTGGTTGGAATAAATACATTTTGTAAGCTTTGCCAGCATCATATAATTGGATTTTACATAAAGTTTCTGAAGTGCTCTGTACTAACTTGTTGACTGGGTTGTTTATTCTTTCTTTTGGATGAAATATAAAATGAAATATTGGTCACAAGGCTCATAAAAACTATTTTATGTCCCTCTTTTCCCCTCCCTAGCAATAGACATACTAGTTGTAAGGTTCTGGATAAATCTACTTCAAATGTATCCTTTATATTCAGCTTCACAGAGACAGGACTCGTATTTCTTGTAAACTTAGTATAGCACCTGAGTTAGGTGAGTTTGAAGACCCTGCATTGACAATAAACTGGAGACTTTTAGGTCTTATGAAATGATAAAAGAACTCCTACATGAGGTGGACTCTGGTGATACAAGTGCATGCAGGAAATTTTATTACATTTTTATTCTTTATTAGCTGTACCCAGCCACACATTGCTATGGCTCAGTCTGGTTAAATGCAAAAGAAAGAAAAGAGAAAGTTCAGGTTTCTAATATGTTTAATTGCACAATGCTTGTGGGTATACAATGTGTCCTCCTGGGCCCCCAAGCACTGGCCTGCACCCCCGCTCCCCATCAGCGGCCCGCACCCCACACCCCATGCCTCCCTCCCGAAGTGGCCCGGCTGTTCCCAACTCCCACCATCCAGGGCCTTCGCCAATCCGCCCAAAAACGGGAGGAAAAAGGAGCTGAGAAAGCTCCCTACCCTCACCCGCCCCACTCCCCACTCGCCCTCGGCCTCCTGTGTGTGGGGAGACCACGGAGGCCGCCTGAGCCCCAGCTCAGCCCCAGCCCTTTTCATCTGCTTCCACAACAGTGTCAATGGACTTGTATGTGACTGCCTGCCTTTGTTTTTTGTTTGGTTTTGTTTTAATTTTGTTTTATTGCTTAAAATATTACAAAGAGTAGTACATACGTCTCCTTTTTCCCCCCCTTGACCTTCCCCGGGCCTCCCCTACCCCCCAGTGTTTTGTGTCCATTAGTTATGCTTATATGCATGCATAAAAGTCCTTTGGTTGATCTCTTACCCCCCCACCCCAATCCTCCCCAGCCTTCCTGCTGTAGTTTGACAGTCTGTTTGATGCTGCTCTGCTTCTGTATTTATTTTTGTTCATCAGTTAATAATGGTCTTTATTATCCATAAATGAGTGATGTCATGTAGTATTTTTCTTTTATTGACTGGCTTATTTCACTCAGCATAATGCTCTTCAGTAACATCCATGCTGTTGCAAATGGTAAGAATTCCTTCTTTTTTACAGCAGCATAGTATTACATTGTGTAAGTGTACCATAGTTTTCTAATCCATTCATCTGCTGATGGGCACTTAGACTGTTTCCAAATCTTAGCTGTGGTAAATTGTGCTGCTATGAACGTAGGGATGCATATATACTTTCTGATTGGTGTTTCTGTTTCTTGAGATATATTCCTAGAAGTGGGAGCACTGGGTCAAATGGGAGTTCCATTTTTAACTTTTTGAGGAAACTCCACACTGTCTTCCATAGTGGCTGTACCAGTCTGCATTCCCACCAGCAGTGCACGAGTGTTCCTTTTTCTCTGCATCCTCTCTAGCACTTGTTCTTTCTTCATTTGTTGATGATAGCCATCCTGACAGGTGTGAGATGGTACCTCATTGTTGTTTTGATTTGCATCTCTCAGAGCATGTTTTCATATGTCTCTTGGATTTCCGAATGACCTCTTTTGAAAAGTGCCTATATTTAGGTCCTTTGCCCATTTTTTTGATTGGATTGTTTGTCTTCCTTTTGTTAAGTTGTATGAGTTCCCTATAAATGTTGGAGATTAAACATTTATCAGTGATAACACTGGCAAATATGTTCTCCCATGCAGTGGGTTTTCTTGTTGTTTTGTTGATGGTTTCTTTTGCAGTGCAGAAACTTTTTATTTTGATGTGGTCCCATTTGTTTATTTTCTCTTTAGTTTCCAATGCCCTAGGAGGTGTATCGGTGAAGAAACCGTTTCGGCATATGTCTGAGATTTTGTTGCCTTTGAATTCCTCTAGTATTTTTATGGTTTCCCATCTTACATTTAAGTCCTTTATCCATTTTGAGTTTATTTTTGTGTATGGTGTAAGTTGGTGGTCTAGTTTCATTTTTTTGCATGTATCTGTCCAATTTTCCCAACACCATTTATTGAAGAGGCTGCCTTGACTCCATTGTATGTTCTTGCCTCCTTTATCAAATATTAATTGAGCATATTTGTTCGGGTTGATTTCTGGATTCTCTATTCTATTCCATTGATCTATATGTCTGTTCTTGTGCCAGTACCAGGCAATTTTGAGAACAGTGGCTTTGCAATATAGCTTGATATCTGGTATTGATATCCCACCTACTTTGTTCTTTCTCAGGATTGCTGCTGCTATTTGGGGTCTTTTTTTTTTTATTTCAGGTGAATTTTTAGAGAGTTTGTTCTAGATCTGTGAAATATGCCATTTGTATTTTAATGGGAAGTGCATTGAATTTATAGATTGCTTTGGGTAGTATGGACATTTTAATGATGTTGATTCTACCAATTCATAAAAGTGGTATCTTCAACCATCTGTTTATGTCTTCCTGTAACTCTTTTTTCAACGTCCTGTAGTTTTCTGAATAGAGGTCTTTTACCTCTTGAATGTTAGACTGAATAATATTGTTAAGTTCATAGCCTGTGTTGCTTTTATGTCCAACAGATGGCACTGTTTTTTTTTAAAGAAGCATGTTTTTATCTGTTTTTTTTAAGCATGTTTTTACCTGTCACAGATGTGACATCTATATAATGTAGGTATATAAAAACACGCACATATTTGAATGCAACATTGTGTCAAAATTTCAAAGCAATCAGTGAAGAACTTTCAGAGATTTGAGATTTTGCACAAATGAACATTTACATTTTTACTTATGGTTTCCTCAGGTATATGGCCTAACTCTCAGAGAGTGGCTCATTTTTATCATAGAGCTAACTGCTTTTAAGAAATGGACATGCTTACTCAATGCTACATTTAGGTTAAGAAAATTATATCAATTTCCTAAGTATTACCTTTCAATTTACATTCAATGACTTCGCATAGTTTTTTAAATATTTATTTTAGTAATTACATGTTTATTTCCAAGATTTCTAATGGGTTCTTTTTCACTTTCTACCTGTTCTTATTTTATTTCTGTGTTTTATTTTCGATTAGTAGCTTCTAAATGTTTATCTTCTCAATTATATGTATATTTCATAAAAGTTTTTCAAAATTTTTTTAAAATATATTTTATTGATTTTTTTACAAAGAGGAAAGGAGAAGGATAGACAGTTAGAAACATCGATGAGAGAGAAGCATAGATCAGCTGCCTCATGCATACCCCCTACTCGGGATGTGCCTGCAACCAAGGTACATGCCCTTGACTGGAATTGAACCTGGGACCCTTCAGTTCCCAGACCAACACTCTATCCAGTGAGCCAAACCAGCTAGGGCTCAAAATGTTTTATTAATTTCATACTATCTAGAGAGAATTGATGGTCTGTTGTTGACATTTTGTAGCCTTTCTTAGCTGAGTTGTCTCCTTGTGTTTTAGAATTTTGGTTTGCAGCTGCCTCGGAAGAAGATTTACTTTTTTTTCCCCTCTTCATTCCTATCTACTATCTAGTTGTAGTATCTGTCCTTACTCAAATCTGTTCCAGGCTCCCAGCCAGAACTTAGACTTATGTTAATGATGTAAAGACAGTCTAAACCTAGTTAGTGAGCCTGTGGGTGGTTGGCCCCAATTGGTCTTAAGTCTACATCCAGAATCCCCTCCCTGTTGGTGCAACCTCCTGGGATCCTCCAATTTTGGTAACTACCAGCAGTAGAGTTTTTAGCTTCTTTGTCCAAATCAGTGGAGGGAAAGGGACACTACTCTCCTAGATTCTAGTTTCAATTTGTCATTTTGTGTTTTGCCTATCACTTTTAAGTGTTTGGATCCACAGAAAAACTTATTTCTGAAAAACATACTAGGACATTATAACCCCAGTGATCTTGATCTGTCATCAAGAAGGATTCAGGAACTTGGAGAAAGTGCTGTGCATAAATTAAATAAGAGTCCAGACACAAAGCATGATTTTGTAAGGCATTTGGGGGCCAGAGGAGGTTGGCTAAAGAAACCAAGTTCTCCTTGTCTCAGGCCCTCTTGATTTTTATTAACGAAAATTGTCCTAAGGCAAGGTGGAGATATATACATCAAAGGGTAAGGTTTCCTATACACAATCCATTGTCAGATTGGGGAATATTGCCTATGGCAGTTCAGGTGTTTGGCCAGCAGGAGGCAGTAACATGTAGATTGAAATGCCCTTAGCTGACTGGTAGCAAGCAATCAATTTATGCATCCTTCTCAGCCATCTCCGGATGATTCAGCCCTGCTGACATGCTGGAATTGGTTTCTGGCAACATGACTTTTATAAAAAACTTAGAGGCCTGGTGCACAAAAATTTGTTTACTTGCGGGGGTTCCTCAGCCCAGCCTGTGCTCTCTCACAGTCTGGGACCCCTTAGAAGATGCCCGCCTGCCAGCTTAGGCACAGTCTGGGGTTCTTGCAGTCCAGGACTCTCGCAGTCTGGTATCCCTCGCTCCTTATCGCCTGCCTGCAGCGAGGTGGGAGAGGCTTCTGCCACCACCACTGGGCTCACCAGCCATGAGCCTGGCTTCTGGCTGAGTAGAGCTCCCCCTGTGGGAGCACACTGACCACCAGGGGGCAGCTCCTGCATTGAGCGTCTGCCCCCTGGTGGTCAGTGTGTGTCATAGAGACCAGTTGTTCTACCATTCGGTAGATTTGCATATTACACTTTTATTATATAGGATTGATTTCAGAGAGGGAAGGAGAGGGAAAGAGAAATAGAAACATCAATAATGAGAGGGAATCATTTATTGGCTACAGAGCCCCCACTGAGGATTGAGCCCACAACCTGGGCGTGGGCCCTGACTAGGAATCAAACCGGGACTTCCTGGTTCATAGGTTGATGCCCAACCACTGTGCAATCGGCCTGGCAAAAGAGCTCGTCTTTAAAAGAGTTATCCCAGGCTTTGTCTTGGTGAAAGAATGAAATCACTCGCCCCTCTTTCCCACCTGCTTGGGGTCTAAATGTTATGTTGAAGAAGCAACTCACAGCTTCTGTGGGTCTGGGTTCTAGTGTCATCAAATGGAGAGGTTGGAATTAAAACAACTTCCAGCTCTACTATTGTTCCCCAGCACCTAAGATCACCTCTCTGTACTTAGATGATTCTAAAATTGACTTTCACAACCATTAGTCAATGCATCACACATCTAGTGGTATTTAAAACAAAATTATATTATCCTATAAAATGAAAGGGTAATATGCAAATTGACCCTAACAGCAGAATGACTGTTTGTTATGACACGCATTGACCACCAGGGGACAGATGTTCAATGCAGGAGCTGCCCCCTGGTGGTCAATGTGCTTCCATTGGGGAGTGCCACTCAGCCAGAAGCTGGCTTATAGCTGGCCAGTACAGCAGTGGAGGCGGGTACCTCTCTCACCTCTGAGGCAGTGCTGAGGGCCTCCCCCCGCCCCCCACCCCAGTGCATGAATCTTATGCACTGGGCCTCTAGTGTGTGTGTGTGTGTGTGTGTGTTGATTTATATAGTTGTTTTCCCCCTCAAGAAGAATGCTATCTAAGGGCCAGGGGAACTTGTCTGCCTTTTGGAGGCAGAAACAAAGAAATCAAATTGTTTCTAGCCTTCAGCCCACAAACTGCAAGGCTAAAGGAGTGAGGTCAATCAATAGGTGTTATTGCATTTAGTCTTGTCTGGAACACTGTCATAGACAAGCTTTAATTCTGGTTTCTGCTCCTTGTGGCTGCAAAAGTTTGCTGGATCCCTTGTGTTGAATCCTTATTGGTAACAGTCTTTCCCCCTGCTGGAAAGTGTAAGTATTCTGTATATGGACAAAGCTATTCACATCTATAAATTGATTGTAGGAGCCAAGTGAGAAACCTCTTAAAGTGA
>PVJC01040219.1:0-15886 GCA_004026665.1 Murina feae
GTAGGGTCTATGCACGATTCTCAGTCCCCGATTCTCCAGGTCAGTGATCAGTGGGAATAGTAGTGCTAGAGCGCCACTGGTCTTCCGCTGCCCCGTTGCCCTACAGCCCGCATTGCATTCAGTGCGTCCGGGGAGTTTATAATCTTCTAAGCCGCGGACCAGATCGCCGCTGCCACCCTTTCACCCGAACCGCCGCCGCAGCTTGGGAGGGCGGGGCCTCGGGGAGTTTGCAGGGCAGGGCAGAGCAAATAGCTATGGCGCTTCTCAGCCCTGCGCTGAGAGACACCAGGTCTCTGTGTCCCACGGTATTTGTTGCAAGCAACACTGAGAGAAATCCGCTTTGGATTTCCTCCCGGTGCCAGTCAGTCCCCCTTCTCTGGGTGTCTGGATCCTCAGAAACTCTCCTGGAACTGGAGTTCAGAGCCGCTGGGGACTTGTGGCTCTCTCCATTTTGGAAAAGAACTGCGTCCTCCAGCACCAGCCCTTCCCCGAGCCCCGTGCGCGCGCCTCCATACCTTTGTCTTTGTACTTTGCTTCCGCCGCTCCTCCGAGTCTCAGACTCTTTTCTAGTTGTAGGATTTTCACTCAGCCAGCCTTCCTGTGGGTGTGAGTGGTGTTCGTGTTTTCTTTTCTTGGTTATTCCGAAATAGTTTTTCATGGCTGCATTTAAGGTGTTTACCTTATGCCGCCATCTTGCTGTCTGTCCCAAAACAGGTATTTTCATCATTTAAATTATTGTTTGAGAAGGGTGGTGTCAGAGCCTTGGACAGCTGGAAAAATCAAGAAGTCCCATAGCTAGTAATCTGTTTTGTTAAAGTAAGAGGTGAACTGACCTTCTCCATGTGTAGAGGACTGTGAAATTTACTATTGACGTCAGGATACTTTTCAGAACTAAAGGGGCATCATTCATTATTATACTGTGACAACAGGTGTAAACTAGGACGTTGCTGCCTTCTACAACCGGGCACTGTCCTAAATATAAAGAACCTATGGCCGCCTTTTCTAAATGACACATAGCAGAGACATATCAAGGGGGTGAGCAGGCTACATCATTTCTCCAAGGCACTTGCATTAGATTCCAAGCCTGGAAAGCTAACAATGCAGGTAATTAAAACTCTCAGAACTCCCTTTTAGTAAAACATTTCTCCTTTTATTCACTTAGATCTAGGCTCTCTCAAATGTATGATCCATAGGAATTCTAGCCACGATCTCCCCTCCAGGCCTATGGATATCTGCAGCTCCATTTTACATGTGAGGAAGGGGAGACCCAGAGGGTCCCAGGGTCTTTCCTGAGGTTGCAAAGGAAGAGCTGCGGCTTCAATTAAACCCTCTTCTATCTGAACCTATTGGTGTGTGTGTGTGTGTGTGCATGCACAGGCTGTATACCTTCCTAACATATACCCCTTTAAATTCTTAATCCCTTCAAAATGCATTCTGGAGGAAATCTCTATGAGCAGTGGCGCCTGCCTTCCCACAGGGGGTTGAAGAGATGTTCAAATGGATCCCTCCACCTTCAGCCCAATTTGAAAACACTACCTTTAGTGCCTCTTCAGCATTTGTGAAGCTTGAGAAAACTACTCCTCTTCTCCCTGCCCGCCAAGATATATAATGCCTTAAGCTTTTCCAGCCACCACTAGAATTAAATGACTACGTTTCCTCCAAGGGCCTTAAGATCAAGGAGCACTACCAGGAGATACCCAGAATGTTCCAAAGAGGGAAGAGTTGAGAGTGCTCATAGTAAAAAGCCATTCTTGTGTTCATAGCCTCTGGATTGATCTGAGAGAAGGATCTTCCAGATGTCAGGGGTCTGGAAACGTGAACATTCTGTAGGATTTGTGTGTTTCTCCAGGTGTCATTGCACGACCAGAAGGTTCAAAGTTCAAGTCCTCAGGCCAGTTAAGATAAAATAGAGTCTATTCCTCCTGTCTCAGCCCATTCCAGTATAAGGCATTTTGCTAGTTTGGCTGTAGTGACTGCATTTTGTATCTTCCTTCTTTCCTCTGAGGGCTGAAAGGAAGCAAAAGGCAAGCCCCTTATCCTTTCCCAAGGCCAGCCCCTGCCCCTGCCCTCGGCCCTGCCCCTGCAGCATGGAGAGCCTTAGAGATATGTGGTTGTGTTTTCCAAACCAAAACCCAGGACACCGAGTCCGGTAGAATAATCTTTAATCATTCAATCAATTTGTTCGATAGATTTTAATCTTTAATAATTAATATTATGTCTGTATTTAACATTAATTATGTAATAAATTTGTTTGAAGACCATCACGTTGGTTAGTTAGACATAATTAAATTGTCTTTTAGGAAAAGAATAAAATTTCATGGAAGCAGGCCCTCCACCCAGTTAGGGAGCTGTCCCACCCACAGTGCCCACTTTCACCTGGTGGGTGTTTCCATTGTCCACAGTTTCACACTTTTGTATTATTTGGAAGAGAAAAAAATGCACTGATTATCCTCCATTGGTTTGCTATGCGCTTAATTAACACAATTCCAGGGTGATGATAGGCAGGAATAATGTGGAAACATGTCCTTGGAGAGGAGAGGGGAGCTGAGAGAGAGGTGCCACCCCACGGAGGTGGGGTGTGGCAGGGAGAACCTTGGGCTAGGCGTCTGGAAATTTGGGGTCTCATTTGCCGCTATTTCTCCAGGCGACTCTGGAAAACCTGTGCTATTTCTCCATGTCTCCATCATCTATCAGGAAACGGGGTAACAATGCTTATTTTATTTCATTTGAGGATGAAGTAGGTCAGAAGGTGCCAGGCTATGAAAATATTTAAAAAGGTTCAATTACATAGTATGCTACTCTTTCTTAATCTTTATTGTTGAGAGTATTACAGCTGCTTCCTTTGCTCCCCCCCAACCCTTTGCGTTTCTCCACCCCACACCTGCCCCACCCTGGCCTTCACCCTCCCACCCCCTATTGTCTGTGTCCACGGGCAATACATCTAAGCATAAAATTATTTGGTTCATCTCTCCCTGCCCCCTTCCCTCTTCCTTCTCAGATTTTTCAGTCTGTTCTATGATTTCATGTCTCTGGTTCTATTTTATTTATCAGTTTATTTTGTTCGTTAGATTCCTTGTTTGTTTATTTTGATTTTTAGATTCAATTATTGATAGATATGTATTTATTGCCATTATATTGTTCATATTTTTATTTATTTCTTCTTCTTCTTCCTCCTCCTCCTCCTCCTCATCCTTCTTCTCCTCTTCCTCTTCTTCTTCAAGAATACTCTTTTTTAAAATAAATCTTTATTGTTCAGATTATTACAGATGATCCTTTTTTTTAACCCCCATAGCTCCCCTCCACCTGATTTGACCCCACCCCATGCCCTTACCCCCACCACTGTCTTCATCCATAGATGTAAGATTTTTGTCCAGTCTTCCCACACCCCTCACAACCCCTTCCCCCTGAGAACTGTCAGACCATTCCCTTTCTATGCCCTTACTTCTATTCACCAGTTTATTCTGTTCATCAGATATTTCTATTGACTTAATTGTTATATTCACTGGTTGATAGATATGTATTTGTCACTTGTTCATAATTTTTATTTTTACCTTTTTCTTCTTCTTCCTCTTCTTAAAGAATGCCCTTCAGCATTTCGAATAATCCTGGTTTGGTGGTGATGAACTCCTTTAGCTTTTTCTTGTCTGTGAAGCTCTTTATTTGACCATTAATTTTACATGATAGTTTTGCTGGGTAGAGTAATCTTGGTTGTAGGTTCTTGCTATTTATAAGTTTGAATATTTCTTGCCACTCCCTTCTGGCCTGCAAAGTTTCTGTTGAGAAATCAGCTGACAGCGTATGGGTACTCCCTTGTAGGTAACTAACTGTTTTTCTCTTGCTGCTTTTAAGATTTTTCTCTTTGTCTTTTGCCCTTGGCATTTTAATTATGATGTGTCTTGGTGTGGTCCTCTTTGGATTCCTTTTGTTTGGGGTTCTCTGTGCTTCCTGGACTTGTGAGTCCACTTCTTTCACCAGGTAGAGGAAGTTTTCTGTCATTATTTCTTCAAATAGGCTTTCAGTATCTTGCTCTCTCTCTTCTTCTGGCACCCCTATAATTCTGATGTTGGTACGCTTGAAGTTGTCCCTGAGGCTCCTTACACTATCTTCATATTTTTGGATTCTTTTTTCTTTTTGCTTTTTAGGAAGGGTGTTTTTTGCTTCTTCGTATTTCATATCTTTGACTTGATTCTTGTGATCCTCTAGTCTGCTGTTGGATCTTTGTATATTATTCTTTATATCAGTCAGTGTATGCTTAATTTCTAGCTGGTCTTTTTTCATATCCTTGAGGGTCTCATTAAATTTATCAGCAGTCTCTAGAAAATTCTTGAAAAACCTTATAACTGTGGTTTTGAACTCTATATCCAGTCCTTTGCTTTCCTCCATTTTTGTCATTTGTGATCTGTTTCTTTGTCTCTGCATTTTGGCTGCTTCCCTGCATTGATAGAGTGGCTTTCTGTGCTAGGTGTCCTATAGAGCCCAAGTGGTTCAGCCTCCCCAATCACTTGGGGTGGACACTCTTTCTTATTCCTTTTAAGATTCTCTCTTTGTCTTTAACCCTTGGCATTTTAATTATGATGTGTCTTAGTGCGGGTCTCTTTGGATTTCTCTTGTTTAGGACTCTGAACTTCCTGTACTTGTAAGTCTATTTCTTTCACCAGGTAGGGGACGTTTTCTATCATTATTTCTTTAAGTTTGCAATATCTTGCTCTCTCTCTCTTCTCCTTCTGGCATCCCCATAATGTGAATGTTGTTTACTTGAAGTTGTCCCAGAGGCTCCTTACACTATCTTATAACTTTTAATTCTCTCTCTCTCTCTCTCTCTCTCTCTCTCTCTCTCTCTCTTTTGATTGGGTGTTTTTTGTTTCCTCATATTCCAAATTGCTGATCTGATTCTTCACATCCTATACTCTACTGTTGATTCCCTGTAAATTATTCTTCATTTCTGTTAGTGTAGGCTTCATTCTTGACTGGTCCTTCCCTTGAAATTCCCACTAAGATCATTGAAATTATCACTAAGTCCCTTGAAGCTCTCATTAAGATCCTTGAGCATCCTTATAATTATAGTTTTAAACTCTGTATCTAGTAGTTTTCTTGCTTTCATTTCATTGAGTTCTTTTTTGAAGATTTCTTCTGTTCTTTCATTTGTAACATGTTTATTTGTCTCTGTATTTGCCTGTTTTCCTATGTTTGTTTCTATGTATTATGTAGAACTGATATCTTTCTTGGAATTGGTAAAGTGGCCTTGTGTAGTATGTGTCATTTAGGGCCCAATGGCTCAACCTCCCTAGTCACTTGAGCTGGACATTCTAGATATGTGGGCTGTGTGCATTGTCTTGTTGTAGTTGAGCTCTAAGTGGTATTGGTATCACTGGGAGGAATTGACCCCCAGGCCAATTGGCTGTGAGGAGCAACTACGACTACAGTGGAAGAGCTGCTGTGCAGGAGATACCCTTATAGAGCAGGACTTGCTTCATTGGGCTTTGATGTTCACTGATCCTGCCACTTTAGTGTGTCTTGTGGATGTGTAGAGTTGTAATTGAACATGGTCTGAAACTGTCCACCAAGTACATTGGCTCTATGGCCCCCCCCTGTAGGTGCAAAGTCAGGCTGCCTGTGCCCTGCCTAGGGCCATCTGTCAGGAGCTAAATGTGATCTTCAGATGGCTGCTACTTGTATTGGGCTTACAAGTGCCTAGGAGAGGCCAAGCTGTAAAGCAAGGCAGGCTGCTGTAGGGCCGGGCCTGGGGCCTCTTATTAAGTGGTATGGGGCCATAGCATGCTAGTCTTATCCTTAAACTGTAAGAAAGCCAAAAGAAATGGTAGTCTCTCTTGTGGCAATGGCTAATCTTTCCATGAGAGAGCAGTAGTAGAGGCAAGGAGGTGGTTCCTTTCCAAAAATTAGCAAATGTGTGAGTTCCCATTGCAAGAGATTTTGCTAGTGAATTCATTCCCATCTGTTCTAATTTGGGCTGGCTCTGCCATGCTGTGCCTCACACATTCTGATCACTTCACAGCTTTCTCAGAGAATTTCAACAGGCTAGTTCCTACACAGTGAGAATTCCTTGTGTTGATGTTGGGAGTAAGGGTCCACAGCCAAAGACAGGTGCAAAGTGAAGTGTCTCTACTTGGCAGATTGATGACAAACAGCTTCGGGGTTATTTGTCTGAGCTCCGCCCAGTGACCATTGTGTTTGTGAACCTGGTATTTAAGGACCAAGACAAACCTGAAATTATAGGTGCGGCTATCCAGGATGCCTCCGTGCACATCAATTCTGTCTTGAGGGACTTCCGAGGCCAAATCAATAAAGTTTTCATGTTTGACAAGGTAAGTGTGAACTGAGGGGTGGGAAGCTGCCAACAATTTAATGTTATCATCTGCCCAGGCACATTGGTGAGGAAGGGAATAGACACTTTTAACCTGGAAGCATTGGTCTTCATTTATATTGAATACTGCAGCTTCTATGGTGAATGTGGCATTATTGCAGTCCAGGTATTGTTTTCAACATTTTCCCTCTGTGAACTCATTTCATCCTCATGACCGCTCTGAGAGGTAGGTGCTCTTATTATTATTTCCATTTTACAGATGAGGTTGTTGAGGCAGAGATGAGGATTCTGAGATAAGAAAAGTTTAAGTTTGGCTCATAGTCATCCAGCTAGTAAGTGGTGGGCTAGGATTCCAGCCCAGGTCATGCACCTTCCCAGTCTGCCCTTGACCAGCCCAGCCTACAGTGCATCTCCCAGTGGTTCTGGGTCAGGTGTTTTGTAACTTTCACACCCCAGAAGTTTGTTTCCCTTAATGCACATCTGCCATATCTACACTTTCAGCCCCCTGTCACTTTCAGGAAATGGGACAAGAGTGGGGATGGGTAGGTGGGAGGGGTACGCCTAATAAGCTTAGAGAAAGCCAGAAGTGATAAACAAATTATCACAACATTTTTTATGACAATGGATGCTCCATTCTTAGTAGTTTTCTGTATCTTAAGATCAGAGCATATAATAACTGAGCTACACTAATTCAATAATTCCATAAGCATTCATTGAGCCTTTTGCAGAAGGCTGAATGCTAGGACTGGGCAGCCAAGAGGAGTAGTCACACACATTGCCACACAACCAGAAGGAAGAAGCAGTTCTGTGGAAGGAGGGTGAACTGGGTGCTCCAGCCCTTTCCTCCGCATTCGCCCATTTGGATCATGAGACAGGAGCACAGGACCCAAGAACAGCCTTCAGTGTTTGCAGATGTGGCTCCCACAATTCTGAGACTTCTCTGAGCCTTGGTTTGCTCATAAACAGTGAGAGGATATTATTGGAATGGAAGAGTATTTTCCTCAAGGCATTGTTGCAAGTTTTGAAAAATGTGTGAGGCACTTGTACCACCACTTGCTTCAGTGAGCTGCGGGTCTCATGGCCAGAGCGAGACCACTGCTCACCTTGCAGAGCCACTAGGTGAAATTTCCAGGCAAGGCAGACCCACTGGTGTCCCCAAACAGAGCCCTCTAGTTCCTACACAGAGCTGGAATCACAGCCCAGGGCCAATCAGGACTGATCTGTTTACATATATACCATTAAGCTTACACTTTCTATATATGTATACTATAAAGTATCTACGCTATATGAAAGTGTGAAATATATAGTGTACTATATATACTAGATTAAGTATATGTATGCCATAAAGTAGTTCATAAAGTGTGTGTTAATTAAATGTATAAGTTACATATAACATTACAATGAAATGTTTTAAATACAGTAATCATTTTAGTAGACAAAGCAACCTCTGCAGGTCAATGTCATATCCATTTTCATGCTGGCTGAAGTTCACGGAGTGTAATTGACTTATCCGGGTTTCTGCACAGACTTCCAGACTTGCGCTGGAGACTTCCCACGGCTCCATGCTGTTTCTTAGACTTGCAGCACGTGACCTGCCCACCGGGAGACTAGACAGGGCTGTGACACAAAGAGCTCAGCAAGGCCCATTATTCTGGAGCCAAAGCAGCTCTTCCTGGGCTCAAGTCATACTGTAGATGCTGCACTAGTAGTTACACGAAGTTTCCTAAAAAGAAAACAGGGCCCAGAGGAATTATGAAGAAATCAGAAAGGGAATGTGAACAGCTTCTGTCCACCCGCTGTGCTTGCTGACTTTCCTCCCTCCCCTCCCCCACAGGGCTGCTCCTTCCTCTGTGTGTTTGGTTTCCCCGGGGAAAAGGCACCTGATGAGGTCACTCACGCCTTAGAAAGTGCTGTGGATATATTCGACTTCTGCTCTCAGGTCCACAAAGTCCAGTGAGTGTTGACCTTGGTCCCATCCTTTGGCCCCTGGCCCTTGACCTTTCTGTGGGAAATGAGAGTGGGGGACCGGATAAGGGTCAGGGAAGCAGGTGAGGGCTGTTTTTAAATAGATGCCCATCCACCTGCATTCCTTCACCAGCAGAGTGGGCAAGACCAGCCCTACCACAGTGGGGCGTGGGGTGAGAAAAGCAAGGTGGGGAAAGGACACCCCTCGAAAGCCAACCTGTGCCAGGTTTGCAAGAGAACCCGGCGGGGTGTCTCTCTGTACTTCCGGCTTGCTTCTTGGTAGAGGTCCAACACCAAGCTGGAGACCTGAGTTGGTTTTTAGTAATTGGGAGAGCAAATGGGTCCTTGGGGTGGAAATGTGTCGCATGACCCAGCCTCTAATAAAGCTGTTAAGGTGAGGTTACCACCCCCAGCCCTGGCTGCCCCGCACGGTGCCCTCAGGCTTCCCCACAGTGCCCGGATTGTAGCCCTCTCTGGTCAACTCCAGTGCGTCACCCTCTGCCCTAAATTTTTCCACCGCCTGAGCCCCTGGTCATCTATAGACGCAGGTGGACGTATTAGGAAAATCAGGTTGGATGCCTCACACTGTATCTGAGTTATAATGACTTGTCCTTTCCAGCCATAACAGGGAGAGTTATGTTGTTCACAACTAGTCCATTCGGGAGGATGAGAACTTGTTTTCCAGAAAAGTAGCTTAGGCGAATACTTAAAAGTAACAGAAAAGTGAACTGAGTAACCACTACTGAGAACCTGGCTCTGGGTCCCAAACTCTTCATATCTCCAGATCACGTACAATTGCCCTCAACTAAGTCCAAAGGGGAAAGATTAATATATTGACAATCCTTTCCCACCCTCCCACCCATTCCTCACCACATTCCCCCTTCCCACGTTCTCTCTCTCACTGTTTTTATCTCTTTCCCCTCAACCTTCTTCTTGCCGGGCGCCAGTACCGTTTCCATCGGCGTGGCCAGTGGGACTGTCTTCTGTGGCATCGTGGGACACTCCGTGAGGCACGAGTACACAGGTGCGCTGAGCTAGCTTAGCTCTACTTTCCTTCAGCAAACACTGTTCCTAGCCACCCGGCTCTGTGGGAGGAAGGAGAGAAAGAATCGAGACCTGGGCCCTGTTCCCAGCCAGTTTGCTGTCTCCCAGATGGGGCCACGCCTTGTGGGTCTGCCCATCGGCAGCTGGATGCCTGCCTAGTGTGCATTCTGGGGCTGTGCATAGGCATCGGTAGTTGAGAGGGAGCAGGGGGAGGCAGTGAGCTCATGGAGGGAGGGGCCTTTCTAAATAATTTCCTGTTGACATTCAACAGTTACTCTTCCTACTGCCTGGAATAGGTGAGGACTGCTTCTTAAAAATTATGACTATTGGCATTACCGGTGAATAATAATCATCTCAAAAGAGAGTAGTAAGTAGGTGTTATCTCAAGTTTTCACTGCTCTTGCTATTATTTCCCTCTTCAATCCTAGTCGGGTTTCAATTGTTCAGAAGTAGTACCTCTAAAATACTGAAATGACGCAATTTCTGAGATTTTCTTCAAAATACTAGAGTGGAGAGTGGATGGGAGTGAGGCTGGGGCAGGGTTGGCCGTGGGTTCCTGGCTATTGGGACTGGGTGATGTGTACATGAAGATTCATGAGGCTGTGTCTTATTATATGGTCAAATATCTCCATAATAAACAGTTTTTAAAAAGGAATAACTTGATCAGAAATACTTATGTTATAGCGCAACCTTGAGTACCTAATTAGTTGTACTATTAATCAAGGGCTTATGAGCAGCCAGGCTCTATCCAAAGTGATGTGTATGTGTTGACTCATTAATCTTCATAAACTATCCTCTGAGATAGGCACTGTTGTCCCCATTTTACAGATTAGGAAACTGAGGCACGACAGAGTTAAAGTCATTTGGTAACATACTAGTTGGAGGTAGAGCTGGGATTCAGTCTGTGCACTGCAGTGCTTTACCCCTTAAAGTAGCCTCTAAATCAATCTTATACACACACCCCAGCTAACCCCATTACACACTCTTAAGTGATCACCAAATGAAGGTAATTCATCCTGAAAATGAAATAAAATGAAAGAGTTCATGCCCAGAAACATGCAGACGTAAGTTTGTGCCTTTTTGGAGGTCAGTGTCCCAAGCCTGAGCTTGTGCTTGTCCATTCTGTAGCCAAAGACAGTGTACCTCACCTCAGAGCCTGTGAGCCTAGGTGAGCCCACATACAGAGTCCTCTCCACACAAAAGGCCTCTGTGCCTCTGAGAAGATTGTTCCATGGCCTCCCAGCCGAGGCAGAAACTTTTCTGGTGACTAATTGAGTTCACTGCCTGCATATTTTTAATAGTCACTGGCTGACTATGGGTAGTTGAAAGTGAGTTTGATGTCATTCATGAGAGGCAAAGGGAGTAAAAGGTTAAAGTGCTACATGGGGACAGGATTTCTCAGATTGCTTTCGGTTCCATGGCCATTTCTCCCACTCTTTGCCTTTCTCTTTCCTGTTGCAGTCATTGGCCAAAAAGTCAACATAGCTGCCAGAATGATGATGTACTACCCAGGAATCGTGACTTGCGACTCCGTCACCTACAATAGCAGCAACCTACCAGCCTACTTTTTCAAAGAGCTTCCGAAGAAAGTCATGAAAGGTGTTGCAGATTCTGGACCAATCTATCAGTGCCTGGGCCTTAATGAGAAAGTGTGAGTGTGGGGCACTGACTTTGCAATATTTTGTAGTAAAGAAGGGGAAGAAATACGACAGTAAAACAGTCACCCATTTCAGATTCAAATCCACTTTATGAAACTGAAATCTATTTCTTCCCCGGACGAAGGCCCAGATTTCAAAATCCTTCATCTTTCTCCATCCTATGGATATGGAGGATCCCATTCTACCCTTGTTCTGAGATTCAGAGGGTGATTCCACAAAGGTTGTGCAAACAGAACAGGAAACCGACCCCCCCACACACACATTTGCGTATGTCTGTGGACCAACCATTAGGTATTTATTTATCACTAGAGGCCCAGTGCACAAAAATTTGTGCACTTGGGTGGGGGGGGTGTCCCTCAGCCCAGCCTGTGCCCTCTCACCATTTGGGACCCCTTAGGGGATGCCTACCTGCTGGCTTAGGCCCACTCCCTGGGGGGATCAGGCCTAAGCTGTAGTCAGACATCCTTAGCACTGCTGAGGAGGTGGGAGAGGCTCCCACCACCACCCCTGTGCTGGCAGCCGTCAGCCTGGCTTGTGGCTGAGCAGAGCTCCCCCTGTGAGAGCACACTGACCACCAGGGAGCAGCTCCTGCATTGAGCATCTGCCCCCTGGGGGTCAGTGTGTGTCATAGTGACCAGTCATTCCCAATGGTTCTGCTGTTAGGGTCAATTTACATATTACCCTTTCATTATATAGTATAGAGGACTGGTGCACGGGTGGAGACTGGCTGGTTTTCCCTGAAGGGTGTCCTGGATCAGGGTGGGTCCCACTGGGGTGCCTGACTATCCTGGGTGAGGGATTGAGGGCCGTTTTCAGGCTGTCCACACCCCCTTCAGGGTGGGGGTCTCCACGGGGGTCCCTGGCCAGCCTGGGTGAGTGGCTGATGGCTGTTTGCAGGCTGCCCACAGTCCCTTCAGGGTGGGAGTCCCCACTGGGGTGCCTGGCCAGCCTGGATGAGGGGTTGATGGCCATTTTCAGGCTGGCCATGGCCATGGGCTGAAAGCAGGTATCTGGGATTTATTTATCTTCTATAATTGAAACTTTGTGGCCGTGAGCAGAGCTCAGGGCCAGCAGGGCAGATGGGAAGCTTAGCTTCCTTCATTGCTGGGGGTAACCCAAGCCTACAGTTCACTCCAGCTCCATGGCTGCCGCCATCTTAGTTGGGTTAATTTGCATATCTGATCCTGATTGGCTGGTGAGTTTGGCTTGTGGGTGTAGCAGAGGTACAGCCAATTTGCATGTTTCTCTTTTATTAGATTAGATTAGGGGCCTAGTGAACAAAAATTTGTGCACTGGACAGGGGGGAGGTCCCTTAGCCCGGCCTGTGCCCTCTCGCAGTCTGGGACCTCCTTGGGGGATGTCCACCTACTGGCGTGTCTGGCCAGCCTAGGTGAGGGACTAATGGCTATTTGCAGGCTGGCCACATCCCCTTCAGGGAGTGGGTCCTGCTGGGGTACCTGGCCAGCCTGGGTGAGGGGCTGATGGCTGTTTGCAACGAGGCTGGCTGGAAACTGGTATCTGGGATTTGTTTAACTTCTAAAGTTGAAACTTTATTGCTTTAACCAGAGCCCAGGTCAGGTTGCCCCTAATATTCCAGGCTCCCACTGCTTCCTTGAGCCCAAGGTGGGAAGCAAGTAACTGAGGTTTGTTTATCTTCTATAATTGAAACTTTGTTGCCATGAATGGAGGCCACAGCTGGCCTTAGCTTCCTCCATCACCGGGGCAAGCTTCCTGCTTATTCCAGCTCAGGCTGCCCACAGCTCCCATTGACCAGCGTCCCAGTGTGGCTGGCTGGAATCAGATTTCTAGGGTTTATTTATCTTCTTTCTTTTTTATTTTTTTTAAATTTATCTTTATTGTTCAGATTATTACAATTGTTCCTCTTTTTTCCCCCCATAGCTCCCCTCTTCCCATTTCCCACCCCACCCTCTGTCCCCACCCCCCTACTGTCCTCATCCATAGGTGTACGATCATTGTCCATTCTCTTCCCGCACCCCCAACACCCTTTATCCCAGAAAATTGTCAGTCCACTCCCTTTCTATGCCTCTGATTCTATTCTATTCACCAGTTTATTCTGTTCATCAGATTTTTTATTCACTTGGTTTTTAGGTTCACTTGTTAATAGATATGTATTTGTTGTTCATAATTTTTATCTTTACTTTTTCTTCATCCTCTTCTCAAAGGATACCTTTCAGCATTTCATATAATACTGGTTGGGTAGTGATGAACTCTTTTAGCTTTTTCTTGTCTGTGAAGCTCTTTATCTGACCTTCAATTCTGAATGATAGCTTTGCTGGGTAAAGTAATTTTGGTTGTAGGTTCTTGCTGTTCATCACTTTGAATATTTCTTGCCACTCCCTTCTGGCCTGCAAAGTTTCTGTTGAGAAATCAGCTGATAGTCGCATGGGTTCCCCTTGTAGGTAACCAACTGTTTTTCTCTTGCAGCTTTTAAGATTCTCTCCTTGTCTTTTGCTCTTGGCATTTTAATAATGATGTGTCTTGGTGTGGTCCTCCTTCGGTTCCTTTTATTTGGAGTTCTCTGTGCTTCCTGGACTTGGAAGTCTATTTCTTTTACCAGGTGGGGGAAGTTTTCTGTCATTATCTCTTCAAATATGTTTTCAATATCTTGCTCTCTCTCTTCTTCTGGCACCCCTATAATTTTGATGTTGGTATGCTTGAAGTTGTCCCAGAGACTCCTTACACTAACTTCATACTTTTTTTAAATTTTTTTTTCTTTCAGCTTTTTTGGCTGGGTGGGTTTTGCTTCTTCATATTTCATATTTTTGACTTGATTCTTGTGATCCTCTCATCTGCTGTTGGATCTCTGTATATTATTCTTTATTTCAGTCAGTGTATGCTTGATTTCTAGCTGGTTCTTTTTCATATCCTTGAGGGTCTCACTAAATTTATCAGCAGTCTCTAGAAACTTCTTGAAAAACCTAATAACCATGGTTTTGAACTCTATATCCAGTCGTTTGCGTTCCTCCATTTCTGTCTTTTGTGACCTGTTTCTTAATCTCCGCAATTTGGCTTTCTGTGCTAGGTGTCCTATATATGGCCCAGTGGTTCAGCCTCCCCAATCACCTGGGGTGGACACTCTTGTTGTACGCCTTTGAAGGCTGGGTGCACAGTCTTATTGTAGTTATCACTGGGAGGTATCACTGGGGGGAAATGACCTGCAGGCCATTCTCCTCCTTGTTTGGAGTTTGGATCTATTGGAGTTCTATCTCAGCTGCAGACCCTTAGGTTATGCTGCAGACAGGCAGGCGCACAGCTTGGGCAGGGTTGTAGGTGGGGTAGGGCAGGGTCTCAGAATCACCAGGGGTGGAGCAACTCACAATGGTTTCCCCTCTGCTGATGCTGCAGTTTCTACCGGGTTTGGCATCTCCAAGCCCTGAGGTCTGCGCACGATTCTCAGTCCCCGAATCTCCGCGTCAGTGATCGCTGTGAATAGCACTGCTAGAACACCACTGGTCTTCCGCCGCCCCGTTGCCCCACAGCCCGCGTCGCGTTCAGTGCGACTCGGGAGCTTATAATCTCCTTCCAAGCTGCGGACCTGAGTGCCATTGCCGCTCCCTTTCACCCACACTGCTGCGCCGCCACCTCCATTTTGCGCGTGCATACCTTTCAGTTTGGGCGCCAGGAGCTTCTATTCAGTCTCAAAGCTCTCCTTTTCTTGCCTTCTAGTTGTAAAGCTTCCCCTCCCTTGGTTCTGGAGGATGGCCGTTTATCTGTATAGTTGTATTTCTATAATGTAGGTGTGGAGGCTGCGCACTTATTTTTTTTATTTATTTTTATTTTTTAATTTATCTTTATTGTTCAGATTATTACAGTTGTTCCTCTTTTTTCCCCCATAGCTCCCCAATTTCCAGTTCCCACCCCACCTTCTGTCCTTGCCCCCCCCCACTGTCCTCATCCATAGGTGTACGATTATTGTCCATTCTCTTCACGCACCCCCAACACCCTTAACCCCCCAAAATTGTCAGTCCACTCCCTTTCTATGCCTCTGATTCTGTTCACCAGTTTATTCTGTTCATCAGATTTTTTATTCACTTGATTCTTAGATTCACTTGTTGATAGATATGTATTTGTTGTTCATAATTTTTACTTTCCTTTTTCTTCATCCTCTTCTCAAAGGATACCTTTCAGCATTTCATATAATACTGGTTGGGTAGTGATGAACTCTTTTAGATTTTTCTTGTCTGTGAAGCTCTTTATCTGACCTTCAATTCTGAATGATAGCTTTGCTGGGTAAAGTAGTTTTGGCTGTAGGTTCTTGCTATTCATCACTTTGAATATTTCTTGCCACTCCCTTCTGGCCTGCAAAGTTTCTGTTGAGAAATCAGCTGACAGTCGTATGGGTGCCCCCTTGTAGGTAATTAACTGCTTTTCTCTTGCAGCTTTTAAGATTCTCTCCTTGTCTTTTGCTCTTGGCATTTTAATAATGATATGTCTTGGTGTGGTCCTCCTTCGGTTTCTTTTGTTTGGGGTTCTCTGCGCTTCCTGGACTTGGAAGTCTATTTCTTTCACCAGGTGGGGGAAGTTTTCTGTCATTATTTTTCAAATAGGTTTTCAATGTCTTGCTCTTTCTCTTCTTCTGGCACCCCTATAATTCTGATGTTGGTACGCTTGAAGTTGTCCCAGAGACTCCTTACACTATCTTCATACTTTTTGATTTTTCATTTGTTCATTCGTTTGTTTTTTTTGTCTTGGCTTTTTTGGCTGGGTGGGTTTTGCTTCCCCATATTTCATATCTTTGACTTGATTCTTGCGATCCTCTCGTCTGCTGTTGGATCTCTGTATAATATTCTTTATTTCAGTCAGTGTATGCTTGATTTCTAGTTGGTCCTTTATCATATCCTTGAGGGTCTCATTAGATTTATTGAGGGTCTCATTA
>PVJC01040221.1:0-15914 GCA_004026665.1 Murina feae
AAGAGTTGAGGGCAGGGTGGTTTGTTATGAAGCAATAGCTAACTGATACATTGAATAACTTAATGGGTATGGATGCAGTTACTAAAATAAGTAAGCCTGCAAGAGAAGTGAGATTGAGGAAGAAAATCAGGATCTTAGTCTTAGACCTATTAAGTTTGAGTTTCCCTTTAGACTTTAAAGTATGAAATAATCATCGAGAAGAGAAGGTAAGTCAACAGATTACACAAGGCCAGGTTGCATAAGGTCCACTTGAGGTGCGTGATCATGAATTTAAAGTGAGACAAATCACACGATTGTGTGTTTATTTACAACCGTGTTCTGTTGTGCCCATAGAGTAGGAAGATTAGATGTACCCAAGGTTGGGATTTTCCCAAACAAAACTTAGAAAGCAACAGAATGCATCCAGAGAGTTGAGCATGGATGCTGGGAACTGATAATACTTAACCATAGAATTTAAGCTGGAAAGGATATGTGTAAGAGTCAGGGTGAAGGAGGTACACAGACTGGGTCAGGTCTTTTAGAGTTGAGACTAGTGAAGGGAGCTGCAAAGTTGGTATAGTAGTCATAGAAGTAGTTTTTTTAACAGAATTTATGAACAGGTTGCAGTTATGGACAACAACAAAGTTAGGGTGTGACTAAGAATGAAGTGTCGCAGGAGGGCAGGGGATAAGACATGTGGAAGAGAGGAGGCAAAGGAAATGGAATGTCCTTAACATTGGAAGATTCATCTAGGCTCAGATGCTGAAATTGCCAAGAATTGTGTCAAGACAAGTGTTAGAGCATTAGAGTGAACTAAAGATAAAATCTTTCAGCATCTCAAATCAAAAGGTTTTGACTTCTGCAAAAGACTTGTTTCACAGCTTAATTGAAATCAGAGTAAATAGCATTCAAATTTTCCTATAAAACACTAATAGAGATTTTAGAAGTTCAGTAGAATTCTTAACCAACCCATTAACCAATGAGCCAGATTCCCCAATGCTCCCTGTTCCCTTATAAAGCTTTTCTGTTGAACCCATCAGTTCAGCTGGGGCTTGCCAAGAGTCTACTCTGTTTGTTTCCAACCCTGCTTATACCTCTTAAATTTGCTTGTGTAATTGCATAATTCATTGAAATATCATGTAAGTCAACGAAATGTGAATGCAAAACAAGAATTGAAAACTGTACTGGATGCTTTAGAAAGATTATATAAAGGTGACTCCCTAAGTGTCTTTTAAAAATATGTTCCTGCTCTAACCAACTTCTTCAATTAACCCCTTTAGCTACTGCCCTGATTGCATTAGATTAAAGGGTTCCTGGTGTTACTTTAAACTAGACCAGAATTTAAAGTTAGAGATGCAAACCACAGAGATCAAATGATTCATTTCGAAGGCAAGTCACTGATAAACATGGGGAAAACAACTGGGCAGTGGCTTTGATTTTCTGATTTTTATTATTTGTGCAAAGTCTTACCATTACTGGAATGGAAACGTGGTTATAAGAGCCTCAAGACCACACACTTGCCTCCAAGGCAGGCTGCGCCTGAATTCCTAAATAAATGAGAATCTCTGCATTGAAGTTTCCCTTTGATTCCTTTTACCTCAGAATGAGAGTGTGGCGTGATAAGTTATATCATACATTGCACTAACTAATGCAGGCTGCTGGAATGTGGCTGTGAAGTAAGTTATTAAACTGAACTGCTCTGATCCAGGACATGTAACAGTGTGACACAGGAAACCTAACAGTGATTATGCTACTGCACGATTTGACCTGGTATTTCTGCCCAAATCCAGACCATTCATTAGATGAAATTGTCATAACCAAGCAGTCCGTCAAACAGAGTGACTGCGGAGGCCCCCAAGCACAGGGTGGTAAGGCACAGGAGAGAATTATTTAGCATCGCACAAGTGGAAAGAGTCCTTTTTGATCACTGTGATGGGCTCTGCGTTTTAAGAAGCAGAAGGAAACTAAAAATGTGCTGCAGGTAGTAAGAAATGTCCTGTTCAAAGGAAGGAACCTTCTAAAGTGGAACAAGAACGCCATGAGACACACAGAAAAGGATCAAAACCCTTGGATGCTTCCAGAGAGAAAACGAACCAGACGGCTTAGCCACAGGCAGCCAGGGTTTGTGCTCATTCCTTAGTGAGGATGCATGGAAATTCTGGTCTCATTAGCACCATTTAAAGTTCATCATATACGATTATACTTAGGTTAACCAAAAACTAAACTGTATGTTTTCATCGCATGGTGTGAATTCAGTCAAAATTAGAGCTCCAAGTTAAAAACCTGCGGTTCAAGACTGCGCCGTAACCCTTGGCAACTGCAGGCAAAAGTCTGGAGCTGAAAGCACCTCCCTCAGATAAACTTTGTGATATGTATCAGGTACCATAAGTTCTTCACACCTATTCACCCGGTGATGTTACCTGTAGCAATTTAGTCTACAAAAATGAGGAGTGAATAGATATTTATATGCAAAAATTTAGAAACAATCCAATTTAACCACTTTAGAGAAATGGTTAAATTATGGTACAGTTATATGTTACCATTGGGACCAAAGAAGTAGCAAAATGTGCAATGCGCGCACGCGCGCGCGTGTGTGTGTGTGCGTGCGTGTGTGCGCGTGTGTGTGCGTGGGTGTGTGTGTGTACAGGGAGAATATTTGCTATTGGAGAGTTGGGCAATGAGTTCTTACCAAGATAGAAAGTGTCCATTTGGGAAAGCAGTAGCAATTTATCACCCTAGTGTTATCCCCATTTTTACACACGAGAAATCTGAAGCACAGGAAGGTTAAGTAACTTGTCAAAAGACATTCAGCTCTACTAGGCAATAAAGCTAGAATCAGAACCAAGAAGATCTGATACCAGAGTGAGGCTGTGGCCGGATATTACTTAGCTCTGTTCAGACCAGAGATTTTCAACCTTTTTCATCTCATGGCACATATAAACTGATTACTAAAATTCTGCAGCACACCAAGAAATATATCTTTAGGCCCTAGCTGGTCTAGCTCAGTGGAAAGAGCGTTGGCCTATGGACTGAAGGGTCTCAGATTCGATTCCTGTCAAAGGCACATGCCTGGATTGTGGGCTCAATCCCCAGTAGGGGGCGTGCAGGAGACAGCCGATCAATGATTCTCATCATTGATGTTTCTATCTCTCTCCCTCTCCCTTCCTCTCTGAAATCAACAAAAATATATTTTAAAATACACACACACACACACACACACACATATCTAATAAAAGAGTAATATGCAAATTAACTATCACTCTGGGACAAAAATGGCGGCTCCCATAGTGGTGGGGCAGGACACTGGCAGTGTCACCCTGGCAATGTGATCCCAGCAGGCATGACCTTGGAAACCCAGTCCCCACATGCAGCATGGCCATGGGGAGCAGGAAAACAAATGCTCAGGAGGCCCTGGGCAGCCCCCAGCGGGACTGTTCCTGCCTCCACGGCGATGGGAGAAGGGGAGCAAATATGCGGGGGGTCTCTGGGCAGCCCCCAATGGACCGTTGCGACTAGAGTAGGTGAGCAAATGCACGGGGGACCTGGGCAGCCTCCAGCAGGACCATTCCCGCCGCCGCCACGGCGATTGGAGTAGGGGAGCAAATGCTTGGGGGCCCCGGTCTGCCCCCAGTGGGACCTGCTTCCCCTTGCTGCTGCCACAGCAATGGGAGCAGAGAAGAGAATGCTTGGGGGGGGCCTCAGGCAGTCCCCAGTGGGGCCTGCTCCCCAAGGCCGCCCCGGTGATCGGTGAGCAGGCAAGTGTGGCAGTGAGGCAGCACACAACCCTGACCACAGCTCAAGGGAGAGAACAGCATACAGGTCAGGCCAGGAGTCTGACAGATCAACACAGAGGGGTCCTGCTCCAAGCCTCCACAGTGTGGCTGGGGGCAGGCCCCCAGCACACAGACACACACACACACACACACACACACACGGTGACTGCTCTGAGCCTCCGATGCAGATGGAGGCAGGCCTCCAGTGGGGATACACACAAGGGGCACCTGCTCTGAGCCTCCGCAGTGCAGCTCTGGGCAGGCTCCCAGCAGACTTACACACATACACAAACAAACACACACACACACACACACACACACGATGCCTGCCAGACTGTGGCCATCATAGGACATACACTGAGGGGGTCCCAGACTATGAGAGGGGGCAGGCTGGGGTGAGGGACCCCCATCCTCCCCTATGCATGAATTTCATGCACTAGGCCCCTAGTCTTATATAATAAAAGAGAAACATGCAATTAACCATCCCTCCGCTAAGCTCAAGCCATGCCCACCAGCCACGCCCACCAGCCTATCAGGAGCAAGTATGCAAATTAACTCAACTAAGATGGTGGTGGCCACAGAGCTGGAGCAAGCAGGAGGCTTCGGTTGCCCTCCCTCCCCGCTTGATGGAAGAAGACAAGCTTTCTGCTTGCCCTGGCCAGTGCTAGGCTCTGCTCAAGTGCTAGGCTCTCTTTCAATTATAGAAGATAAATAAATCCCAGAAGAAAAAAAAGAAGAGGCTGGTAGCTTGGGTCACTGGGGGGCATGGCCAGCCTGAAAATGGCCCTCAGCCCCTCACCCAGGCTGGCCACACCCCCATGGGGTGAGAGTCCCCATTGGGGGGCTTGGGCAGCCTGCAAACAGCTGGGACCACCCCCCACCCTGATCTGGGACACCATTCAGGACAAACTAGCCAACCTCCACCCATGCACCAGGCCTCTATCCTATATAATAAAAGGGAAATATGCAAATTGACCCTAACAGCAGAACCACTGGGAATGACTGGTCACTGACACACACTGACCACCAGGGGGAAGATACTCAATGCAGGAGCTGCCCCTGTTGGTGAGTGCACTCCCACAAGTGGAGCTCTGCTCAGCCACAAGCCAGGCCAACAGCTGCCAGCACAGCAGTGGTGATAGGAGCCTTTCCCACCTCCTCAGCAGTGCTAAGGATGTCCGACTGCAGCTTAGGCCTGTTCCCCACTGGCAAGTGGCCATCCCCCAAGAGCTCCCGGGCTGCCAGAAGGATGTCTGACTGCCAGCTTAGGCCAGATCCCCCCAGGGAATGGGCCTAAGCCATCAGGTAGACATCCCCTGAGGGGTCCCAGACTGCGAGAGGGCATAGCCCGGGCTGAGGGACCCCTCTTCCAAGTGCACAAATTTTTGTGCACCAGGCCTCTAGTGTATATATATTTGCCGATCTGACAAAAAAAATAGGTAGAAATTTTATTAATTCATACTGGACAGCTATTGTTGTGATGGCTGTTGTTGGTTTTTTTGACAGTTTAAGGGAAAAGAGGTCAGTGGCCCTGACTAAATAGTCAGGTATTGCATGTTTTAAAAATTCTTGCAGCACACCAGTGTGCCTCAGCCCTTCAGTTGAAAAATGGCTGGTTTAGACAATGCACTGACTACCTGGAGCAAGAATCAGGTCTTAATCTATGCATTTCCAGTGCCTGGCATAGTGTCAGCAAAAATAAGCATCCATTGCACTGAAATTCAGGAACTGAACTATGGGGTCCGACATTCCAGGTTTTTAAAAAATAGCACCAGGTTTCTGCCTGACCTTAGGTGAGTGATTTACTTTTTCTGAATTTCAGATTATGTATCTGAAAAAAAAGAAGTGTGGGGCAAAGATATCTAGCTCCTAAAGTGGTTTTGGAGATTAATGAGTAACACATTTAAAGGGCTTAGCCCGGTACCTGTATTTGATAAATAATAAACAAGACTGAGCAAAGAGGAGTTATTTTTTATCTTTCTTTGCCTTTCAAAATTATCTTTAAAATGTGGCAAACATCTGAATGTCTTCCAAATCCTCTCCCAAGTATAGTGAAAATTTCACTTAAAGAAGATTTTTTTTTAATTTTGTTGCTTACAAGTCAAAACATATATCATTCAAAGAAGTTCGACTCCCCTAAAGCTTATCAAAGAAGTCAGGCTGTAATTTGGTAAAACTAGCAGTGACAGTGGAAAAGAACTCACAAAATACAGGTTTTGTGAGTGAATATAGGAGTATATTAAGGCCAGCAATCTAGAGAAATCACTCAGATGGCTGAAAGCAGGTCTCCTACTCACCGGTAGATTTTTTTTTCATAAACCTCCCTTTTCCTTCAGGTACTACTCATAAGACACTCGCTTCCAGAACTTGCTTTATCCTGACCTTCCATCAGAAAGTATTATTGAGTTCCAAGTTGCGTCTGCTTGGAACTCAGCATAAATTGAAAAAGTAGAAAATGTCACCAGCAAAATACGGTGTGGGAGGCGGATAAAGAGGATGAGAGGACCAAGCCCCCCTCACCGAAAGCCGACAGTCGCTGAGTGTGTGGAGGGCAACAACGTGGGTGGGGAGCAAGGAGGAATGTTCATATTGTCTTTCCCACTTCTTTGCACTCTTGACCTTCTCAATTGAAAAAGTGTACGGATGTATTAATTGTATAAAAAAGGAAAAGTTCTGACGAATAGAACCATATGGTTCACTAAGAACCGTGGAAGGAATAATAACAGCTCACATTTATCGCTTGTTTACAAATGTCATGTGGCAGACACTGGGCCAAATGCTTTTCATATATTTTTCTATTCTCACGAAGTCTGTGAGAGAGGTGAGAGATGCTATTCTGTGTGCTTTAAATACATCACCACATTCAATGTTCACAGCCATGCTGTGAGATCACTATTATTAGTTCCTATTTCACAAGTAAAATAGAGTGATGAAGCCAGCTATCCTAGTTAATATCAGACCTGAGTACTCAGGTTATCTGACTCCAGCCTCTACACTCATAGCCACTATAATAGAGAGGAAAGAAAATCTACACATATGCTGGCCAATGAAAATGCATCCCCTCCTCTATACTTGGAGAATACTGGCTGCTTCATAAGCTTTTTTTTAAATGTATTTTATTGATTTTTTTATAGAGAGGAAGAGAGAGGGATAGAGAGCTAGAAACATTGGTGAGAAAGAAACATCGACCAGCTGCCTCCTGCACACCTCCTACTGGGGATGTGCCCACAACCAAGGTGCATGCCCTTGACCTTTCAGTCCACAGGCTGAAGCTCTATCCACTGAGCCAAACTGGTTAGGGCTATAAGTTTTTTAAAATTTTATCTTTATTGATGAAAGTATTACTGATGTCCCCTTTCTTTCCCCATTGACCCCCTTCACCTCTTACACACACCCCCACTCCCAAGCCCTTAACCACAATATCGTCTGTGTCCATGGGTTATGCATATGCATATAAATTCTTTGGTTAATCTTTACTCACCCACCCCCACCTTCCCTGCTTTATAAGCTTTAAACTGAGTAGAAAAAAAAGAACCAGAAAAATTATAAGATAAAACAGAGACATTTTTAACTTTTTGTGTATGTGCCTCTAAAATATAGAGAACGTGATGGCATGTTCAGACAAATCCACCATTATGTTCTCTTTCATTCATTTTATGTGTGGCAATCATACTAAAAATAATGGATATTAAACTAATCCTGACAAAACAAGTTAATTCTTATTAGTGCACAGTTATCTCATTGTTCCTGGATTGAGATAGGTATAAACTACAATTAGCACGTGAAACACTTTATTTTTAAGAAATAACATACCTCTCAAAAAAAGAGAGAGGAAAGCGATAAGTACATTTGAATATCTTTAAAATTGGAGTGCAGTCATTTGAAGATGACATTTTTCATACAGGCAGAGGCTTCCACTCTGAAGCATTAGTGAAACCAATGAGCAACTTCTCTCTCAGGTTGAAAGAGGCATCTGACACTATACAGACCTCCTGGGCTTGAGCCTCTGACCTTAGTTTTCTAGGTGATACAGTTCAAATTGTCACAGCCACACGGTCATGCATGCCAAGGGGGAAATAATCCTGGAAAACTTTGAGACAGAAAAAAAAAAAAAAAAAAAAAAGACCAAATTTTCCCATAATAGGTACCACAAACCTCTCACTTACATGGCATCTCAGGAGTAAAGTAGGGAGTATATCCACTGTGTCGGCCTGCCTTCCAGGTAGTGTCTTGATAAAAATTAAGCCACACAAAAAATAAGTAAACAAACCTCACTTTCCAAAGAAAGGAAAATACGAGTCCCCAAATGAGGAAGGAATCCCAGTAGGACCACAGAGTCCTTATGCACAGAACTTGTCTGACCATCCTTGAGATATGTCCTGTGCACAGGTGCCCCATCCACATCCCTAGCGCCGGAGGCTTAGTTCTTTGGAGTCCATTGTTCCTTAACCCTTAAAGCTCTCCTCCTCCTTCTTCCAGGACGACACATTCCTGACACTCCTCCCTTTCTGGATGCTTCTGTTTCCACTGTCTCTCCTCTCTGCCCACTACTGTCAGAGGCCCCCAAGTCACCTTTCTAGCCCCCAGGTGAAATGATGTCAAATACAAGGTAGGGAGTGGAGAGAGGGACATTTGAATGAGAAACTAGCAAGCCCAAAAGGGAATGCTAGAAATGAGGAAAAAGGTACAGGCCCACCGCAGATCTGATCACTTGGGATCTAAGGATAAACTCCATTAAGCATGATGATTTTAAAGTGGGACAACAGTTAGAGTCTGGACTATAAAAGTCTCCTTGGGTTTCTGCCCAGCCTGTGTTCTCCCTTAACTGCCTCCTGTCTGCAGAAAAGGGTCTTTGCAATCATATTTATACCCCCTTACCTCTCCACTCTGACCGAAGTCAGTTGGACCAGGACTGGACAACTGACCCACACTGGATCAATTGGACTCTCTTTCCTAAGAATTTTAATTCAGAGGCAATGGAACCTTCTGTGGCTAAAACTATAACATGTAAAACTCAGAAATTTGAGAGCCACCACATTCCACCATGCAGATAAGTGAGTAGAAAAATCCCGTCTGCAGAGAAATAAAAGATGAGAGTCCCGGAAAATAGAAAGAAACAAATGTGCAGAGAAGGCAAAGGTAAAAGCAGAGGGGAAATTCTGAGTCTTTCCACTTATCAGCTCTAGTCCCTTTCGGAGGCCCACTACATCCCTGCTCTTGGGTTGCAATGAATCATATGTAATAAAGTTCCCCATTGTCTGCCAAGCTAACTCCAATTATAGAAATACTACAAAAATGAAAGTCAACAAAGTAAAGAATAGTTGGTTGGTCTTTGATTATAATCCTTCCTGAAATGAGTATCTATTTTCAGATCACACGTGAAATGTCAGTTCTCCTCATGCCCAACTTGGGTCCTCAGGTCAAAGCAAGCCATAAGGGTCACTGCTCTGTGGTTAGGCTGGTGATTAGAACGAGCACTCCATTCAAAGCTGTTTAACTTACAAACCCCGTGAAAAGGAGGCAAGAATAAAGTCAAAGTAAAACTGAATCCAGCCTCTCTTCCCTTCCCATATCAGAATATTTTTCTCAAAGTAAAATCTTCAAAGGAGAGGACATCACAAAGGAAGCAGATGGTTATTTCCGTGGGAGCAAGTAGGAGACACTCCATGCTGCCTTTCCCTAGCTCCTTCCTCTCACAGGAAGGATGGACGCAGTGATGGATATTCCTCACATGCATTTCAGCTGTCCTGTTTGTGCAATGCAACGGATAGACAGATAAGCAGCTGACTGTGGGAGGAGTTTCAGAAATGGAAAGCTTGTCAGTGTTGTGAATCATCACATGAAACAAATTGTTCACGTTTTGTTCAGCCCCTTGGCTGCCAGGATGAAAGGAACTGCTCTCCCAACACATAATATGCCATTTTCCTGTTTTCACTTAGCACTTCCTTTTTCTGCTCTGCAAATAAAAGGCATTTATATTCTGCCTTTAATTTGCTCCCTTTGACCAGGACTTTACTTTCATCAGAGACAACCCTAAGCAATTGCTCTGTGAAATGGGGCCTGGGGAATGCAGTACCTCAGACATAAAGGAGGTTGGTTGGGCCTGCCTTTCAGTAGGTGGACTGGTGACTGGAACATACACCCATCAACCACTCTGTCCTCTATTTCAATTTTTCTGAGCTGGACAGTGTGCAATGGCTCAAAGCCATCTTGCCACAATTCAACGAACTATGAATAATAGTTTGATTTGCTTAGTGTCTTTCTTCCAGAAAGTTCCAGCCTTTATATTGTTTCATTGATCTGAATAAGTCTTTATTCCCATTTCATAGATATAAATTTTGATGTCCAGAGAGAAATGCAAAGCATCTCCGAGGTCACTGAATCGGTTCGTATCCATTGCATTTGAATTTTCAGGTAGTGATTTAAGGCCATCGTGCAAATGACCACAAGCCTACAGATTTACATCTGAATGTGATTCAGTCAGTTCTACCAAAATCACCCAATAAAAGTATGAAAGGTCACAGAAATAAAAACAATGACCCATAACACTGATATAGTACTTCTTTAGGCCATTAAGTTACAATGATTTCATCATCTAAAAGTGTGGGGAAAGCTGGGAATATTTAAGAGTTGATAGATTTAAAAAAAGAAATATTTAAATAAACACTAGCAAAAAAAAGAGGAGGAAATTAACATTTTAAAAATAATTTTGTGGTTGAACATATATGTAAAATTTAATTCTCATGATAATTCTGTAAATGAGGTATTCTCACACCCATTTATAGAAAATAAAACTGAAGCTCAGAGAGTATCAATAAGAGATCATCCACCCAGTAAGCAAAAAAAAAAGAGAATGTATTTCTGTTTACCCAATTCCAAAGTCAATGTTCTCTTTACTATAAGATGGAATTTTTTTTTAAAGGTACCCAATCCTAAAGAAAACCAGATCCTTCAGGAAATTACAGATTAAAAAAAAAAGAAAGAAAGAAAACTGTAACAGAAAAAGCCTTCCCCAGTTATCCTAAGTTTAATTTTGATTGATTTTTTTCCCTGAAACAAATTGGTGGCCTGTAGATTGAATCTCAAGTCGTCACCTAGAACCCAATTAAACACTTCTATTGAACACGTTTCCTGCCATAGCTCCTGGAAGAAGTCACGCAATACCCAGCATTGAGGGAGATTAACAGATCAGGGTCAGGCATCCCATATTTCTACGGCACAGACGAAGCCAAAAAAATGTAACTCTCACTTCTTCGGGAAGTTGTCATTTCCACAAATGTAAACTCTCCTGCCTCTCCTCTTGGGCTATCATCCTGGGTGTTAGCAGTCTTCGGGTGTCAGTGACTGCAGCAGGAAAATAAGAGCAGGGGGAGTGGGCATTTATCAGTTCACAGATCTGGAAAGTCCAAAGGTACATCTAGCTTCAGGCACAGCTAAACCCATGAGCTTGACAATGTTGTTAAGATATTGCCACATGGGTTGACACTCAACAACTGAGCACACTGGCTGGTGTGATGTTGCTGTCAACTGTCCTATACCCACCAATGTAAAAGAAGTATATGTCCATCCATTTTACTCTTTGTCCAATTGATACCATTGAAACTAGCCAACTATTAATAGAAGAGGAGCAAAAGGAAGGCCAGATATTTTAAGTACTAGAGGCCTTGTGCTCAAATTTGTGCATGGGTAGGGTCCCTCAGCCTGGCCAGCTGTTGAGACCTATGGGGGGATCAGCTGAGCGGAAGGGACCATGGGAGGTTGGTTAGCTTGCCCCCCCAATCAGAGTCATCAGGGGGGCTTGCCAGCCAGGGAGGGAGGCCTCAGGAGGTTGACTGTGGGAGTGCATTGAGCATCTGCCCCCTGGTGGTCAGTGCACATCATAGCTACTGGTCAACTGGTCATTCCGGTTGTTCTGTTATTTCTGCAGGTCGTTCTGCTGTTTGATCTATTTGCATATTAGGGTTTTATATAGATAGACTAGAGGCCTGATGCATGAAATTTGTGCAAGGGGCTCAGCCACCATGGCCCTGGTTTCGTCCGGAAGGTCGTCCGGCTATCCAATCTAATTATTATATTATACTTGTATTATTATAGATGGCCATCTGGACATCTTCACCAGGAACCAGCCCATTCCCTATAGACTACTGGGGAAAGAAGTCCAACAAAGGGAATATAGGTGCATGTGCAGTAAATTTGGGGTGGGTGACATAGGGAAGGTGCCTGTCAATCAAATCTGGGAACAGAAATCATTGGCCATAGTGGGTGGGGCCACTACAAGCCTGTGAAAATTTGGGAATACATAATCCCCAAGACTAAGGAGGCTCTTGGCTGTCCTGTGGCTCTGTCGTTCCTCTATTTTTTCCTCCTGCTCATGTTGCCTCTGCAATCAAGTGGCTCTGCTGACCCCACACCCAGTGGACCAATGGACTGCAGCTGGGAACACAAACTCATCTAGCATGATGCTGGATTGGACTGTGCTCCAATGTGGAACAGAAACTCTGGACAATGGCCTTAATCCTAGCCCTGCTGAAGGCATAGCTGGACTTCTTTTGGGGTGGGATAGAGGAGGGGAGGGGGGGGACAGAAGGAAATGGGACCTTGGAAACTCAGGGATTTAACTTCATGCAAATAAATGTCACTCATTCTACTAAAAAACTTTTAAAAAATTAAAAGAAAAGATATTGCCTCTCTCTTACACTTGTTCCTGTATCTACATGGTAGCCCCCGGAAATTCCAGACTCACATACTACTGCCTTTCAGTCACAGAAAAAAGCAGCACACCTCTTTCCCAATGGTTCCAGAAAGGTCCAGGGTTTGCCCTTCATTGGCCCACTCACAGCATCGTCCCCCCAGCCCCTGCAGCAATCATTGCAGGCAGGGCCATCTACATCTCATTGGCTGACACCAAGATCCTTGTTGAAACTGACCAGAACACTGACTGCACATCTACCCTTTCCCTGCACATCCACACTTGCCCTCTCCCCTTGTAAAACAATCTGGCTTCATAAGAGATGTTAATGTGGTTATTAGGACAGGAATCCCCTATCCTCTCACGTCGCTGGCAATTGAATTAACTTCTTTCCTTCTTTCCTTCAATCTTGAGTTTCCTTCAAAGATGAGCCTCATGAGTTTGGCTCTCACAAACCCACCTCTGCAACTGAGAGGTAAAGTCAGTCTCACCCAAGGTATAAACAAAGAATAATGGATGGTGATTCACAAAAGGAGAAGAGGGATACAGTTACCAGACAAGCAGGGTATGGATGCTGAGCAAATAAAAGCTACCCATGTAAGCAAAGTGACACCCACTCTCAAGGAAAAAAAACCAAACACCTGTCAGGCTTGGTAGGAGTCATGAGGATTTTTCCCTCTGTTCCCAGGCAAAAGCTCAAGAGGCAGACTCAGTCTGGCAATTAGCTGTCAGCTGATCACCAATTCAAATGTGCTGGAGTGGGCTGTGCTGATGATCTGTACTTGCAGTAATCATTTGGCTGGGTGGATCCAATTATGCTTCCCAACGCCACTTCAAATCAGGATTGCTATGTCTGCACTCATGTTCAGCAGTAAGCATTACCCGGCAAGTTATTTTCTTTGATATTGACTATATGTGGGCAAGGCAGAAATTTAGGCTTCTTTTTATTTTTTTTAATAGGTTTCTTTTAAGTTCTGCTTAACAGGAAAGACCAAAAAGTTTTAGAGATTTGTGAAGAGGCTAATTAGGATCCATTCCAACTTAATGGCTAGGCTTTCACACTGAAATGGATAAGGGAACATGTTCTGTCCTTGCAAGGTAGAGATTTTTCTTCCAAGTTACTGTCTGAGTTGGGAACCTCACTCTCTCATGATGCCATGTGCAGTGATCAATCAGATGTAATGATCAAAAGGAAGTTTGCCTCAATCAATCCCAATAAACAAATAACTGCTATAGTGGCAAACCTAATGTGTTCTTCACGTCAAATTCACTTGCCAATAATTGGCCTCGTTAATGTCTGTGAAGTTAGCTGTTCACTAAAATTGGGCAAGCTGTACATTAGATGTGTTCAGTGGGTTGCAAACCTTTGGGAATAACAGACTTACTGAATCAGCATTGTTCTAGTTCCCCGGAAATTAACAAGCTAAAGGGCAAGGAGACTGCAAAAGATCTGGGAGAAGTTCAGGAGAGACTGGGAAACTCCCATTACCTTCCTATACTAATATTATCTTTTTTTACCTATAAAGTGAGAACGAGCTATGCACCTTTTTAAAGATTTGATATTGACAGAAAATGAACTTGATTTCTTTGTGCCATCCAGCTTTCAAATCACTCTTCCACATCTGTCAGACGTTTTTGTTGTTCAGTTATAAAAAACTGTATCCAGACTGGATTATGAGAATGCTGTTTGCAGGCACCATAACTACAGATGCCTTGGGTTGAACATCAGGCTCACTACAATCTTCCCAAAGAGGGAATATATTTCCAGCTGCTGCACCAGACCCATCCTTCTTGGAGAGAAGAAATCACAGAAAGCCAGCCTTTCTGGGGTATCTGAAATGTACATTTGGTGAGATGAGAGGCAGCTAGAAGAATGGAAATGGACTTCACTATTTACTTACATTTATGTGGCCTATTCCTACAGAAATGGCCAGAGTGAACACAGCTATTTAGTTTGCCGAGAAGTGAGGAAGCTTTTTTTGTTCTGAATCACCCTATATGTCAGCACTGCCAACTTTCACCAAAAACACCCTATTCGCTACTTCATTTTTGCTTATGCAGTTAATATCTGAGAGTCACAAGAAAAAAATGTATTTGTGTTACAAAGGATGTATGAAATCTTATACTAACCAATAACATAATCTTCTTGATTAAATAACATATAATGAGCAATGCTTCTCCCCAGATCAGGAAACAGGATATTTGCCTAAAAATAAAGGCCTGGTTTGTCATGCCCATAGCATGCCAACAGCTTTTTTCTTTTATTTTTGAAGCATATTGTAGGAACCAACTGTTCTAGATCCTGCCTGGGCCTGGGGCAGTCTGGTCACAAGAAATTGGCTGACACCAAGATCCTTGTTGAAACTGACCAAAACACTGACTGCACATCTACCCTTTCCCTGCACATCCACACTTGCCCTCTCCCCTTGTAAAACAATCTGGCTTTATAAGAGATGTTAATATGGTTATTGGGACAGGAATCCCCTATCTTCTCACATCACTGGCAATTGAATTAACTTCTTTCCTTCTCACCAGCACTTGTCTCATGAGGTTGGCTCATTATGGTAGCATTTGCTTTTAGTCTGGCTTTTTGTCCTTAAAAGATGGCAAGGACAAGTTTAGCATGATGTTGTTTTGTCAAAGAAAGCTTTAAGTATTTGTGAAAGACACTGGATATCACTGCATGTCTGCTTCTCCAGCCAAATGATTACCAACCCTGTTTATTCCAGCTTCCCTCAGTGCTTCAGCTGACAGTTATGACTTACCCACTTAATTTTGTAACCTGTGTAACTACAACTCTTTCTAATACTGTCCATCATGAACCAGCAAGATACTGACTTTGCAGATCCCCAGTATTGTGATGGCGCCTATTTGGTTTTATCTCTTCTCTATCCACACACCCACCTTTCAACGCCCCTACAATTCATTTCCACACTGGACCCAGAATAATCTCTTAGAAATGTAAACTAGATCTTGTCACTCTCTTGCTTACAACCCTCCAAGACTTCCCAGTGCATTCAGAGTATACCTGACCCCTCTGAGCCCCTGTGTCATCCACCCTTGCCCCGTGTTGCTCTCTTATCCTACCTCTCCAGCCCACTGGCAATCAATGTCTTCCTCAGACACATCAACCTCATTTCTGCCTCCTAGACTTAGATCTTGCTGTTCCCTCTCCTAAGAACACCCTCTTCACATCGCTCTTCTTACCTGGCTTCTGGCTTCTTCTCATCCTGTCCTTCTTCATCAAATACCATCTGTTCAAGAAGGTCTTTCTTACCAACCTCACTCCCTTCCTCATTTTCTTTACCACATTACTCTGATTGCTTTCTTCATAAAAGTCACCAGGATCTCAATAAAATAATCTAGTTTTTTTGCCTGTGTCTCTCCACTAGAATGTAAGTTTGAAATGGACATAAACTACCTCTGTCTTATTCACCACTATATCCTCAGTGTTTAGAACAGCCTGATACGGA
>PVJC01040222.1:0-15896 GCA_004026665.1 Murina feae
GCCAGTTTAAGTGGAGCAGGTGCAGCTTCACTTTCGCTCCTGCCGCAATGGAAACAGCCGTTTACTCAGGTCCGGGAGTGGCGGCCTCCATGTTGGCTGGGCTAATTTGCATACAGCCGCTCTGATTGGCTGGTGGGCGTGGCTTACCCTGTCTCGGAGAAACGGTTAATTTTAATATTTCACCTTTATTAGTTTAGATATATATATATATATATATATATATATATATATATATATATATATATATTTTATTGATTTTTTACAGAGAGGAAGGGAGAGGGATAGAGGGTTAGAAACATCGATGAGAGAGAAACACTGATCAGCTGCCTCCTGCACACCCCTATTGGGGATGTGCCCACAAACATGACACACGCCCTTGACCAGAATCAAACCTGGGACCCCTCAGTCCACAGGCCGACGCTCTATCCACTGAGCCAAACCAGTCAGGGCAGGGCTCCCCTTTTAATTAGAGGGGAAAAACCACACATTTCTCCAAAATCTCCATCCAGGAGTCTTCCGCTTAAATTTTGCTTATAGGAGAGGGCAAGTTCAGTGTCCTCCTACACTACAGCCATCTTAGACCTCCTCCTGCTTATATTACACTAGAGGCCTGGTGCATGAAATTCATGCACGGGTAGGGTCCCTAGGCCTGGCTGGCAATCAAGGCCAATCTGTGGGGTGACCGGTGGGGTGATCAGGGGAGCCCCTGCTGGCACCCGAGTTGGCTGACCTGGAGCCACCCGCTCACCAGCCCCACCCCTCACCGCTGCTGCTGCTTGCTTCCCTCCGTGGGGCGACCGGCAGGGTGATTGGGGGTCCCCAACTTGCACCTGACTTGGCTGGCCTGGGGCCTGTGGGCTGGGGGCAGCTCCTGCATTGAGCATCTGCATCCTGGTGGTTAGTGTGTGTCATAGAGACCAGTCACTCTGCTGTTTGGTGGTTTGCATATTAGCATTTTATTATATAGAACTAGAGGCTTGATGCACAGAAATTCATGCAAGAGTAGGCCTTCCTTCCCCCAGCTGCTGGCACTGGCTTCCCTCCAGCACCTGGGACCCAGGTTTTGCTCCGGCCACTGCTGCCAGACATCCAGGACCGGGGCTGCTTCACGCTGGCAGCTGCTGCCATCCACCTGGTTCCCTGTGATTCCCATTTGCCATGCTGTGACCAGAGCCTGCAGGCCAAGGGGGAGGGACCGAGAGGTGGTCAATGCACCTCATAGTGACTGGTCGAGTGGTCGCTGGACGTTTATTATATAGGATATCTGTAGAGCACGTAGTGATATTACCTTTTGCATTTCTACTATTGATCATTTGTGTCTATTATTTTTTCCTGATTAGTTTGACTAGAAGCTAATCAATTTTATTGATCTCACGAACCAACTTTCAATGAATTCATTTTTTATATTGATTTTCTGTTTTCTATTTTATTTATTTCTGCTAGGATATTTTTTTTCTTTTGTCTAATTTCATAGGTTTTAATTTGCTCTTTTTTTCTAGCTTTTTCAGATGGAAATTGAATTAATTGATTTGAGACCTTACTTCTTTTCTGACAAAGACATTTAATACCATAAATTTCCCTCTGAGTATCCTGCAAAATTTTATAGGCCTGTTTTCATTTTCCTTCCATTCAAAATACTTTCTAATTTACTTTTAGAGTTCTCCTTTGACCTATTGGGTCATTAAAAAGTATGTTAGTTAGTTTCTAAATATTTGGAGATTTTCTAGAAACCTTTCTGTTATTGATTTCTAATGTATTTCAGTAGTGATCAGAGGACACAGCTTGTTATTATTTAAAACATTGAGAGAGAGAGAGAGAGAGAGAGAGAGAGAGAGAGAGAGAGAGAGAGAGAAAGAAATTCATTTGTTAAGGAGCAAAATATTAGTGACCATAATTAGGTTGGGCCTGGATTTCAATATATATATATAAGACAGTAGATGAAGGAATGGAATTTCCTTAGTATGGAATTGTCTGATTTATGGGAGACAGTGAAGAGGTTTGGGCTACAAGAGGATAAGGTGGCCCCAAAACTTATTGGTCTATAGTCATATCAGGAAAAGTCAGTCATATCTTGGGGTAATCTTTTCCTCTTTCTCTTAAGATAGAAACTCTATTCTGATATAGCACTCCTCTACTGAATTCCTATTTCCTGTTCTCTGATACAGACCTGAGTTGGACTAAAAATAAGAAAGGATATTTTGTCCTTTGTTCAAATGGTTTTCCTTTGTAAACACATAGATTTATGTATTTCAGTTTTCTTTTGCTTGTTTCCCCTTATTATTTCTGGTAAAGCTCCTTTTTTTTTTTTTTAAAGAATTCATTTTTTTTTAAAAAGCAGAACCAAGAGGAAAAGGAAACTTTTACATGTGCACCAGGTAGGAAGAGGGAACAGGGTATCCTTAGACAAGGTATGGAGATAATAGCGGCCTTCTTAGTTTTAAGAACTAGAAAGAGCCAGGAGAATTGGAAGAGAAATATAAAAATTCAAGGATATAGAAAGCATAGATAGCTGAGGTTTCTACTTTCCCCTCTAATAACTCTTTTGGGCTAATGTTTTGGGTACTCTTACAGCTGCTTCTTCCTGATACTATGTGCTCATTCTCTATGAACTAGTCCCTCCATGGCACTTCCGTTCTTGGATTAGAAACAGGAAAATGGAATGTCAAAATGGAGAGCTTCCCTTGGCCTCTTTTGCCTAGAAAGTAACTGGTTCATGATCTATGGATGGACAGAGACAAACGGGAAGAGGCATACTTACCCAAATTGCAATGACTGATCCCACCACCACAATTTTGTGCCACTTGAGCTGCTTGATACATAGGTCTGTGGAAGCCTGGAGCTGTTTGCTAGACATCTGGTATGTGACCAAGACACTAGGTAGACAAAAGTGTAAAACCAGGAAGAGTGACGTCATAAGCAGGTCGAAATAGGAGTTTCCTACCATCTACCTACTCAAAGAACATCAACTCTGGTAATCATCCATGCATGAGAAAGCTTTTGTAGAAGTTCAGGTAGCCAGTGGAGAAGTTGCAGCACACCCTTGGAGCAATTATGATCCAGCAATTCTAGTTGTGTCCACAAAAATCTTATGTGAGAATGTTGATAGCTGCCATATTCATATTTCCAAATTGAAAAAGAAAGTAAATATCCATCAATGGAAAATAGATAATCAAGTTTTGATATAGTCATAAAATTAATAGAGGTCGTTGGTTTGATTCCCGGTCAGGTCACATGCCCAGGGAGCATATAGGCTGGATCCCCGGTGGGGGGCATGAAGAAGGCAGCCTTGTTTCTCTCTCATTGATGTTTCTGTCTCTCTCTCTCCCTCTCCTTCCTCTCTCTCTAAAATCAATAAAAATTATTTAAAATAAAACAACTGATAAATGCAGCAACAAAGACAAAAGGTACATATTACATGATTCTTTTAATAAGAATTCTAAAGCAACAAACTAATCTATGATGATAGAAATCAGAATAGTAGTTGGCTCAAATGAAAGGAGTTGACTGGAAGGATGCATAAGAAAAATTTATAGCCCTAACTGGTTTGGCTCAGTGGATGGAGTGTCTGCCTGCCGGCTGAAGGGTCCCGGGTTCGATTTCGGTCAAGGGCATGTACCTTGGTTGTGGGCACATCCCTGGTAGGGAGTGTGCAGGAGGCAGCTGATCGATGTTTCTCTCTCATTGATGTTTCAAACTCTCTATCCCTCGCCCTTCCTCTCTGTAAAAAGTCAATAAAATATATTTTTTTTAAAAAGAAAATTTATAGTGTTCTGTAATGTCTTTTATCTTGAATTAGGTGATGATTATATGAATACTTACATTTGTCCAAATTAATTATACACTTATGATCTGTGAATTTGACTATATAAAAATTATATCTCAATAAAAATTAGAAAAAACAAAGATTAGAGAAGGCAATAATGTGTATTAATATAACTCATAACTGCCCTGACCGGTTTGCTAAATGGTTAGAGCGTTGGTCTGCGGACTGAAGGGTCCCAGGTTCAATTCTGGTCAAGGGCATGTACTTTGGTTGTGGTCACATCCCCGGGGGGGGGGGGGGGTGATGGTGGTGTGTGTGTGTGCAGGAGGCAGCTGATTGATGTCCCTCTCTCATCGATGTTTCTAACTCTCTATCCCTCTCCCTTCCTTTCTGTAAAAAAATCAATAAAAATATATTAAAAAATAACTCATAACTAACTTTTACACAATATTAACATAATAGAGGTGGTGCATGGGGTAAGATTAAGGGATGTGATGGTATTTGTATTGTTCAGGAGTGAACATACAGATATTGACAGACTTAAGAAAACAGAGGTAAATAAACATAAGTATAAGTAACCAACATAAGACTGAAAATAGGTCCTCCTCAAACTATTCCAAAAAATCAAGAGGAAAGAAGACTTCCAAGCTTTTTTTTATAAGGCCAACATTATCCTAATTCCAAAAACAGATACTTTATAAAAAAAAATTCTAGGCCAATATCCCTGATTAACATAGATGCTAAAATCCTCAACAAAATATTAGCAAATCAGATCCAGCGAAAATAAAAAGATCATACACCAGGACCAAGTAAGATTTATTCCAGGGATGCAAGGTTGGTACAATATTTGCAAATCAATAAATGTGATACATACCATAAACAAAATGAAGGATAAGAATTATATGACCATATCAATAGACAGGGGGAAAGCATTCAACAAAATACAGCTCCTGTTTTTAAAAAAATCCTCAGCAAAATTGGAATAGAGGGATCATCCCTCAACATAATAAAAGCCTTATATGACAAACCTACAGCCAACATCATACTCAATGGACAAAAACTAAACACATTTCCCTTAAGATCAGGAACAAGACAGAGATATCCACTTTCACCACTCTTATTCAGCACTGAAGTCCTAGCGACAGCAATCAGACAAAAAGAAAAAATAAAAGGCATCCAAATTGGAAAGGAGGAAGTAAAACTGTCATTATTCACAGATGATATGATATTATACATATAAAACCCTACAGACCCCACCAAAAACTATTAGATTTAATAAATGAATTGGCAAGGTAGTAGGATACACAATTTATATCCAGAAATCAACGGCGTTCTTATACGGCAATAATGAACTCTCAGAAAGAGAAACTGAAAAAGTTATCTCATTTACTATTGCAATAAAAAAAAAAAAGAAAAGGGAATAGACTTAGCCAAGGAGGTAAAAGACCTGTACTCAAAAAAACTATAGGATATTGAAAAAAGAAATAGAGGGAGATACAAACAAGTAGAATCATATACCGTGTTCATGGATTGGAATAATTAACATCATTAAAATGTCCACCCTACTCAAAGCCATCTGCAGACTCTATTAAAATATCAATATTATATTTCACAAGAAAATATTTCAAAAATTTACATGGAACCAAAAAAGGCCCCAAATAGCCTCAGCAATCTCGAAAAAGAAGAACAAAGTTAGAAGGATTGTTAGAAGATACGAAATATACTACAAATCCATTGTAAACAAAACAGCTTAGCTCTAGCCAATTTGCTGAGTGGTTAGAGTGTTGACCCATGGACTGAAGGGTCTCAGGTTTGATTCTGGCCAGGGACATGTATCTTGGTTGCAGACTTGATCCCTGGTCTAGGCCAGGGACTGTGTGAAGGCAATCAACAGATGTACCTCTTTCACATCAATGTTTCTCTCTCTCCATCTCTACCCCTCTCTCTTAAAAAAAATCAATGGAAAAAATATTCTTGGGTGAAGATGAACAAAACAAACAAACAAACAAACAAACAAACAAATGAAACTCACCCCAAAAGAAAACATACAAGAACAGGCATATCAATCAATTATACAGAATAGAGACCCCAGAAATCAGCCCATGCTATTATGGTCAATTAATATTTGACAAAGGAGGCAAGAGAATACAATTGAGTAAAGACAGCCTCTTCAAAAAATGGTGTTAGGAAAATTGGACAGGTACACTATACACAAGAGTAAACTCAAAATGAATAAAAGATTTACATGTAAGTTGCAAAAATCATAAAAATACTAGAAGAAAAAAAATACTAGAAGAAAACATAGGCAGTAAAATCTCAGACATCTCACACAGCAGTATTTTCACCAATACATCACCTAGGGCAGCGGTTCTCAACCTGTGTGTCGCCAACTTGTGGGTCGAAACCCCTTTAGGGATTGAACGACCCTTTCACAGGGATCACCTCAGACCATTGGAAAACACATATATAATTACATACTAGGGGCCTGGTGCACAAAAATTTGTGCACTCGGCGGTGGGGGTGGGGTCCCTCAGTCCGGCCTATGCCCTATCACATCTGGGACCCCACAGGGGATGTCCACATGCTGGCATGCCTGGCCAGCCTGGGTGAGGGGCTGAGGGCTGTTTTCAGGCTGCCCACAGTCCCTTCAGGGTTTGGGTCGCTACTGGGGTACCTGGCCAGCCTGAGTGAGGGGCTGAGGGCCATTTTCAGGCTGCCCACAGCTCCCATTGACCCAAGGTCCCAGCGAGGCTGGCTGGAATCAGGTTTCTGGGGGTTTATATATCTTCTATAATTGAAACTTTGTTACCTTGAGCAGAGGCCTAGGCAGGCAACGGAAGCTTCCTGTTTGCTTCAGCTCTGTGGCTTCTATAATTGAAACATTGTTACCATGAGCAGAGGCTCAGCCGGCCTAGGCAGGCAGTTATATCGGAAGCCTGCTGTTTACTCTAGCTCCGTGGCTGCCGGCCTCCATCTTGGCTGGGTTAATCTGCATACAGCTGCTCTGATTGGCTGGGAGGCATGGCTTGGCTGGTGGGCATGGCTTTGGTGTCTCAGAGTGACGGTCAATTTGCATATTACACTTTTATTAGATTAGATTGTTTTGGTGATTAATCACTATGCTTTAATTATGTTCAATTTATAACAATGAAAATACATCCTGCATATCAGATATTTACGTTAGGATTCATAACAGTAGCAAAATTACAGTTATGGTTGGGGGTCACCACAATATGAGGAACTGTATTAAAGGGTCGCAGCATTAGGAAGGTTGAGAACCACTGTTTAATATGTGTTTTCCGATGGTCTTAGGTGACTCCTGTGAAAGGGTCATTTGACCCCCAAAGGGGTCACAACCTACAGGCTGGTGACCCACAGGTTGAGAACTGCTGACCTAGGCAAGAGAAACAGAGGGGAAAATAATAAATGGGACTACATTGAACTAAAAAGCTTCTGCACAGCAAAAGAAATCATCAACAAAATGAAAAGTTGCCCACTGTATGGGAGAACATATTTGCCAATGATACATCTGATAAGAGGTTAATTTCCAAAATATATAAAGAACCTATACAACTCAACGCCATGAAGATAAATAATCCAATAAAAAGTGGGCAAAGAACCCGAATAGACACTTCTCCAAAGAGGATATACAGATCGCCAATAGATATATGAAAGAATGCTCAAAGTCACTAATCATCAGAGAGATGCAAATTAAAATGGCAATGTGGTATCATTTCACACAGAATGGCTACCATCAAGAAATCAACAAAGAGCAAAGGCTGGCAAAGATATAGATAAAAGGGAACCCTACTACACTGGTGGTAGGAATGCAGACTGATGCAGCCACTGCGGAAACAGTATGGAGTTTTCTCAAAAAATTAAAAATGGAATGCCTTTTGATCCAGTGATCCCACTTCTGGGAATATATCTAGGAACCCCAAAACACCAATCAGAAATAATGTATGCATACCAATGTTCAGAGAGAGCAGCATTATTTATAATAGCTAAGATCTGGAAACAGCCCAAGTGCCTATAAGTAAATTAGTGGATAAAAAAGCTGTAGTATTTACATATAGAATACTATACTGCTATAAAAAGAAGGGTCTCTTCCATAGATGGCCTGGATATAATTATGCTAAGCAAAATAAGCCAGTTAGAGAAAGACAAATATCACACAATCTCACTTATATGTGGAACACAGTAACAAAATAAACTGACAAAGTAGGTCCAGAAGCAAGAATGCAAGGAACAGATTGACAGATCTCAGAGGGAAGCAGATTGGAGGGACGGGAAGAGATTAACAAAAAAACATGCACACATATATGTACAGCCCATGCACACAGACAATAGTGTGGCAAAGGCCTGGGGTGGGATGGGTGCTGAATGGAGGGGGCAAAGTGGAGGAAATCTGTAATACTGTCAACAATAAAAAAATAAATTTAAAAAAGACAAAAATAGAATGTAAAATGTTCAAGTCATCAGAAAAAAATTGACTCATTCACAGGAAAGCAGGGAAATAAAAATATAATCTAATAAAAAAGTAATATGCAAATTAACCATCACTCTGAGACACCCAAGCCACGCCCACCAGCCAAGCCACACCCCCAGCCAATCAGAGCAGCTGTATGCAAATTAACCCAGCCAAGATGGAGGCCGGCAGCCACGGAGCTAGAGTAAACAAGAGTCTTCTGTTGCAACTGCCTGACTAGGCTGGCGGGCCTCTGCTCAAGCAACAATGTTTCAATTATAGAAGCCACAGAGCTGAAGCAAACAGTAAGCTTCCGTTGCCTGCCTAGGCCTCTGCTCAAGGTAACAAAGTTTCAATTATAGAAGATATATAAACCCCCAGAAACCTGATTCCAGCCGGCCTCGCTGGGACCTTGGGTCAATGGGAGCTGTGGGCAGCCTGCAAACAGCCATCAGCCCCTCACCAGGCACGCCAGCAAGTGGACATCCCCCAAGGGGTCCCAGACTGCGAGAGGCCACAGGCCAGGCTGAGGGACCTCCCCCGACCCCAAGTGCACAAGTTTTTGTGCACAAGGCCCCTAGTAAAGTATATAAATGAGAAATGTGAAATAAGTTGGAAGAAATGAGTCCTAATTTATATGCGATCATTGCAAACAATGTAAATAGACAAAGGAGTATAATTAAGAGCATGTCAGTGGACATCTCACTGAGAAGAAGGGACTGTGTTTACCACACCCAACCTCTCCCAAACTAAAAGTGTACTTTTATGGAGAAATTATCTTCCTCCTCCTTTGAGGCTGGACCTCAGAGAAGGGCAGGCTTATGTAGGGCAAAGACAGGCATACTCCTAGATATGCTTTGGTGGCTGATGACATGTTTAAGTAGAACAAGATTGAAGAAGGACCAGGTGGCCCAGGAGCAAATCCCAGGAAGGGCCCAGAGGACTACTTATAAGGGGCACAGAGGCTTGGAGGCTTGGAGGCTTCAGGTTGTCTCTAGTCAGAGAAAGATGATGTGTTCCCTGGAAACCTGCCCCAGAGTTTGAGAAACAGGCTTCCCACTGTCCAGCATGAAGCCTGGGAGTGGCAAAGAGCTAATGCCACTTGAGTCAGTGACAACCTGGCCAGTAAGTTTGGGGGACTATCAAGCTGAGGATAAACTGAAATTGCTTTTGACCTTCTGCATTAACTTCTGCCTGTTCTCTACTCTAGAGCATCAAAGAACCCTGGGCTAGGGGACTAAGTATAGCAAATGAGTAGTGTCACCGGTATCATTGTGCTTTTCCTTATTATTGCCTCCAATAGCATCTGTGCAGGAATTGAGTAAAATATGCAAGTGTAATTAAAATTATGAGATCCCCACCCTGGCCAGTGTGGCTCAATTGGTTGAATCTTGTCCCATGTACCAAGAGGTTGCCGGTTCGATTCCCAGTCAGGGCACATGCCCAGGTTGTAGGCTCGATCCCCAGTAGGGGGCTTGTAGGAGGCAGCCAATCTTTCTCCCTCTCCCTTCCTCTTTCTCTAAAAATCAATACAACATATTTTTTAAAAAAATTATGAGGCACCATAAAAATATGAAGCAGTAACAACAGCAGGAATATAGTATAGTAGCAACACAGGCTACCTGGGCAAACTTAGTAACATGTTTAAGTTCCACCCAAATAAGGATGGAAAGCAAGAATAAATGTATTAAAGAGATTCCATCCCCCAACTGCTATTAGCAAACTCCAGATACACACCCATATTATTTCTTCTTTTTAAAAAAAAAAATTTTTTTTTTTATTGATTTCAGAAAGGAAGGGAGAGGGATAGAGAGAAACATCAATGATGGGAGAGAATCATTGATCAGCTGCTTCCTGCATGCCCCCTCCTGGGGATTGCAGGCAAGGTTATTTCTTTTCTTGAAACACTGTTGGTGGGATCTTAGCCTCCAATTCCACCTACCTTCTCACCCCTATCATCTCTATTAAGCACCTAGAAATTTCACCCTTACTACCTTGCATCTATAATGTTGTACAGACATCCTTAAAATCTAAAAACCACCAAAAGCCTGGCAGGCGTGGCTCAGTGGTTGAGTGTGGACCCATGAACCAGGAGGTCAGGTCACATGATGAGGATTCTCTCATCATTGATGTTTCTTTCTCTCTCTTCCTCTCCCTTCCTCTCTGAAATCAATAAAAATATATCCTATCCAATAAAGAGGGAATATGCTAATTGACCCTCATGGCTTTACAAAGATGGTAGCGCCCACAGCCAATAAGGAGGGAATATGCTAATTGACTGTCCCACCCCTAAAAGATGGCAGCGCCCACAGCCACAAGATGGCTGGCAGGGAAGGGCAGGTGGGGGCGACCGGGCTGGCAGAGGAGGGCAATTGAGGGCAATCAGGCCAACAGGGGAGCAGTTAGGCATCAATTGGGTTGGCAGGGGAGTGATTAGGGGGTGATCAGGCTGGCAGGCAGAAGCAGTTAGGGGCAATCAGGCAGGTAGGCAGTGGTTGGGAGCCAGCAGTCCCAGATTATGAGAGGGGTGTTTGACTGCCAGCAGTTGGACATCCCCCAAGGGGTCCCAGGTTGGAGAGGGTGCAGGCTGGGCTGAGGGACACCTCTCCTCCCCCAGCACAAATTTCGTGCAATGGGCCTCTAGTATTTGAATAATAAAATAAAAGCCACCAACACTGCTCTAATAAATCCAGTCATCCTACACTCTTAGGCTCCTGCTTCCATCATGTTTATTCCACATTTTAAACCAGAGGCAAATAATAAGAGAACTTAACTTAGGGCAGAGACAGTGATCTCTTCTCTGACTTCATAAAGCAGCTGCTGCCTACACTTTTATTCCTCCTCATCATTTAGTAGGAAGCCTATGTCCTCTTCAGCACTTACTTCTTGGGGCTGATGAAAAACCCAGGAATCCAGACCACTCTTCCTTAGAAATCCAGACATCCTACCACTCAGTTGATCCTTTTCACTCCTGGGATTGGGTTATACTCCCCAACACAGCCTTTGGACCTAAGCAGACACATTCGGCTAGAGAAGACCAAGAAGAGGATCCACCTAATTATAAATGGTGCACCAAGGCAGAGCTACATCATAACTCAAATCCCAAAGGGATGCCAGCAAAGCCTTTGCAGAGAAGTTTGTTCAGCTGATGGATGAATAAGTTACTACTGTGTCTACACGTGAACTTACTTTTGGAATTTGGGTGGCAATCAGTGTACATGGTTCCCCAACCAACAATGTATTCAGAGCCATCTAGATGATTACATTGCTTCAGGCAGTGGTCCATAGAGGCAAAAAGAGAAGTGGGCACCATAGTGGTCACCTCCCTCTCTCCTTTGGTCCAGTTCATGAATGAAAATGAACATTCAGGGCAAGCATGAATTGGGCTACAGAACTACAGCATCAGTGTTGGGCCTATTGGTATAGCACTGTGACCCAAGATACCTTAGCCCCCATCCCTGCATCTGCCCATTTGGACACTGGTTACTGGCTTTTGGAAGGTGGACATCCAATATCCTATCCTAGAGATACCCCAAATATTCTCAAAATAAAAAATTCATTACATCCCCTACCAACCATGAATCTACTCCCAGTTCTCCTCCAAGATTTCCTGTGCTAACTGTCATGTCTGAAGTCTCTTTCTTCATTATATTTCTCAAGTTCTCAGCAGTATTTAAACTGTTAACCACTTTCTCCTCCTTGAAGTCCTGTCCAATATATATTTTTTATAAATGCCTGAGTCTCCCACCTTCCTGACCACTCAGATGCTGTCTCATACTCAACATTCTATTTGTTAAGTCCTGCACACATCTCTTTCTCAAAGCCAGACACCATATCTCGTGCCTTAATGTTGTATTCCACACAACATTAAGAACAGTAATTTGCCCAGATTGTGACTTTATTTTTATTTTTGAAGTTTTGTAGTTTTACTTAGGAGTAGGATATTCTTTCTTTTCTTAAAGTTATTTTTATTGATTTCAGAGAGGAAGGGAGAGGGAGAGAGAGATAGAAACATCAATGATGAGAATCATTGATGGGCTGCCTCCTGCACGCCCCCTACTGGGGTTTGAGCCGGGAACCCAGGTGTATGCCTTGATCAGAATCGAACCCGAGACCCTTCAGTCCGCAGGTCTACACTTTACCCACTGAGCCAAGCTGGCTAGAGCCAGAGACTGTGACTTGAATCAATACTGGTTGCTTGATAATTACACTAAACGCCCTGTTCCCTAAACCTGCATCCACTCTTTCGTCCTCTTCTCTTGCTCTCATTTGCTTTTTGAAATTTAAGCCCTCTTACCTCATCGCAGAGTACTTCTCAACACTTCCTGTTCTTTCTCTCATTCCTCTATAAAGTCTCGATTCTTCTCTTCATAGCAATTCACAGGGTAACATCCTGCTGATGGCACCTGCAAACACATGGATGATGTGGCCACTCAAGTGCCCAGAATGAGGTAAAATGTGGGAAAAGGACAGCTACAGTAAGAAAGAGAGAACCACACTTCTTAGCGGAATAAACTTAGAGGCAGAGAACACAACAGCAAAGAAGAAATGTGGGAATAAGGCTGTAGGCAAGAGGAACTTAATGACTGTAGAACAGTTTGGCCCAAACCCCGGATGAAGAATAATAATTTCCTCTTCCCACTTACCATGTGAGCAGTAATTTAGCCTTAAGCTTTCTAGCAGCAAGGTCAAAGCTAAATGACACAAAATGTTTTCTTTCCCAGGAAAGTAACTTTGTTAACTCCCTGTTAACTACACCTTAGAAGACACAGGGAAGGGAGTTGAGTTATTTTGGGGAGAACTTGAGATAACAAGGTCCCTGAGAGGAATGGGAGTTTGGCTGAGGAAGATCAGAGTTGCGAGGGCTACGGGAAGGGAGTCAGGCTCAGGAGGTTGCAAGGTAAGGATCCAGCATGCTGGTTCCTTTTCACATCAGCAGGTTTCATGGCAGGCTATGGTCACTGTCAGCTAACTCTTCCCTGAGTGTTCAGGCAAGGCTGGGTGCCAAATACAAAATAACTACTCACCTAAAACCATATCCAGCCCTAGCTGGTTTGGCTTGGTGGATAGAGCGTCAGCCTGTGGACTGAAAGGTCCCAGGTTCAATTCCAGTCAAGGGCATATGCCTGGGTTGTAGGCTCGATTCCCAATCAGGGGCCTCCAGGAGGCAGCTGATCAATAATTCTATCATCATTATCATCATCATCATCATCATCATCATCATCATCATTCTCTCTCCCTCTCTCTCTCTCTCTCTCTCTCTCTCTCCCCCCCTCTCCATTCCTCTCTGAAATCAATAAAAATATATTAAAAATAAATAAATAAAATCATATCCAGGTGATTTCAGGCATCTACCTTCTCCCAGAGTATACATTGAGAGGCCTGGGCTCTCGCCCTGCTACTCATCCAGGGAACAACTTGGAGCATGGTATATAAAGTCTTCAAGGGTCTTCTTGTTCAACTCTGCTATCTGACCGCTTGCCTCAGCCCATTCCCAACTTGAAAATATTGTGTAGTTATGAGCATAAGTGTTTCTCAGCCTGGAGTGCCCTTCTGAGACTCTGTGCCTAGATAATCCACAATCTTCTTCTCAAACTCAACTCAGTTATCTTTGTGGAATTCTTCCCTGTACCACAAAGGCTGAGTTACTTGTCTTTCTTGTACATTCTCATAGTTCACTTCTATTATAACATCTAACGTGTGAACCTGTAATTACCAGGCACATAATCACATACTCTGATTAATCCAAGTTATTTCAAGAAATGGAAGCCAATTCTAGCTGATTAAAGAGTAAGGAATATTAATAAAAGGATACTCCTGGTTGGGTGGAGAAGCATGCCTGAAGGCTAAGTTTCCAGGAACTATACTTTATGCCATCAGCATCACTGATGTCCAACTGAGCAGCAGGAGAAATTCCTGCGATGGTTTACACTGTACCAAGGATGCCCCTTCTATGTCAGGAGCCTGCTCTTGCAAACACTACTGAAAACTAGGTGCTGTCCTAGCCAGTTTGGCTCAGTGGATAGAGCATTGGCCTGCAGACTGAAGTGTCCCAGGTTTGATTCCGGTCAAGGACACATGCCCAGGTTTCAGGCTTGATCCCCAGTACGGGGTGTGCGGGAGGCAGCCATTCAATGATTCTCTCTTATCATTCATGTTTCCATCTCTCTTTCCCTCTCCCTTCTTCTCTGAAATCAATAAAAAAAAATTTTTTTTTAAAGAGGAAAAATAAAACTAGGTGCCTCTGTGACCACCCTCACCAGCAAAATGGATTCTGAGGGACCTCATTTTTCAAGTTATTCTCATCTGAATTGAAGGATTGAGATTATGAAATCAAGAGAAGAGATGGTTTCAACAAAGAAGAAGTGGCTCGTGATACAGGGAAAAAAATCAGAAGGTAAGGACTGAAAATTGTTCATGGGATTTACCTCAAAGAGGCTCTTTTTTACCTTGGTGAGAATAGTTTACCTTTGGTTAATTAAAGAAAAAGTGGATTGAGACGTGAAAGGGTGTGAGGTCCTATTTTTGTATTCTCATTAGCCTGAGAGTAGAGTCCATTGAGACTCTAGTTTATCCAGGGCTCTCCTATTAGATTTGCTGCTTCGTATAAACCCTTGACCATGTCTTATCTCCTCTGCAAGGCTACAAAACAGATGCTAAAGAATTAGACACAAACCCAAGCAAATGACAAACTTTCATAAAACTAAAAACATACAAATGAGTACCGTAAAACTAGGGACATGTCTGTAAGATGGGTAGATTGTGTCAATGTTAATATCCTGGGCAGGATACCCTGCTGCACTATATAGTGTTGTATGATGTTACCATTGGGAGAAACTGAGTAAAGTGCATGAGAGATTTCTGTATCATTACTTACAACTGAGTAATCTGCAATCACACCAGTAACAATTCCTCCCAAAGTGAACTTAAAAGAAGGTATGTAAAATATTTCATTTATGTAAAATCTTTCATTAATGTACACACAGATTGTCTCCGAGAGCCAAGAGTTCTTAAACATTGGGGTAGCCACTCTTCTCTGGATCATTGTTAGTTCGGAGTCCCATTGTCCCTCTGATCCTCTTCACAATTCCATGGCTTCCGGAAGCCCCAGAATCCACAGAAGCGCTCAGATGGGGCAGATGAAGGAGAGGAGGAAGTCCACCTCGTTTTGGACAATGAGCCGTACTGGGTGGATGCTGTCAGGCAGGGCCAGGCTGGAGGTCATTTCCCAGGCATCCACAAAGGCCACACGGAGGTCAGCAAAGGCAGCTCGGAGGAGCCGGTTCACCTGCAGCGTGAACCAGTCACTGCCATACACGGACTTGTAGCCAGTGTTGGCCAGTTTGATGACCACAAGAGTGTGGGGCTCCCGGGCCAGCAGCGCAGCCACAGCTGCCCGGATCCCTGCCAGTCGTTGCACAAAGACGGATGGAGGGAAGGTGGTGAAGTGTGCGCCCAGCCCCAGAACCACCACGGTGTGGGGGCCCCCAGCCAGGCCTCCCAGCTCCTGGACCACAGAGTGCAGGGAGGCCACGGGTGTGCGGAGGGAGCGCAGGGGCCAGCCGTGGGCCCGCCAGTGCAGCACGATGTTCCGAGTGGTCTCCACGGCCATCAGGGGCCCTGTCTGATATGTGACGTGTAGATCCACCGGCTTCAGGGCTGTGG
>PVJC01040223.1:0-15875 GCA_004026665.1 Murina feae
CTTGTTGTAGTTATCACTGGGAGGTATCACTGGGGGGAAATGACCTGCAGGCCTTTCTCCTCGTTGTTTGGAGTTTGGATCTATTGGAGTTCTGTCTCAGCTGCAGACCCTTAGGTTGTGCTGCAGGGAGGCAGGCGAACAGCTTGGGCAGGGTTGTAGGTGGGGTGGGGCGGGGTCTCAGAATCACCGGGGGTGGAGCAACTCACAATGGCATCCCCTCTGCAGATGCCGCAGTTTCTACCGGGTTTGGCTTTTCCAAACCCTGGGGTCTGCGCACGGTTCTCAGTCCCAGAATCTCCGCGTAAGTGATAGCTGCGAATAGCACTCCTAGCACGCCACTGGTCTTTCACCGCCCCGTTGCCCTACAGCCTGCGTTGCATTCAGTGCGACCCGGGAGTTTTTAATCTTCTGAGCCGCGGACCCGATTGCCGCTGCTGCTCCCTTTCACCCGCCCTGCTGTGCGCGCCGCGCCGCCGCCTCCGTTTCGAGTCCGTACCTTGGGCGCCAGGAGCTTCTGTTCAGTCTCAGAGCACTCCTCTTGCTTTCTAGGTGTAACGGTTCCCCTCCCTTGGTTCTGGAGGATGGCCGTTTATCTGAATGGTTGTATTTCTATAATATAGGTGTGGAGGCTGTGCATTTAGGTATATACCTCATGCTGCCATCTTGGTTCTCCTCAAGATTTTTAAAAAAGAAAAGAATTCAATGGGTAAAGAATACTCTTTTCTACAAATGGTGCTGGAATAATTAAATGCTCATGTGCAAAAGAATGAAGCTGGGACCCTTACCTCACAACATTCACAAAAATTAACTCAAAATGAAACAAAATCTAAATGTAAAAGCTGAAAGTATAAAACCTAGAAGAAAACAAAACAGAATTGTGAAAGACTGCTAAAGATCACTTTTGGGGTGATAAAATGTTCTAAAAGTATATTGTGATTATGACTGCACTACTCTGTAAGTATACTAAAACTTCTGAATTACATATTTTTAAAAGAGTGAGTTTTACAGTATGTGATGTAAATCTCAATAAAGCTGGTTTTTTAAAAAACTATTTTATGAGTTGTCTTTTGTAGAAAATGATTTCTCCTCATTAATCCTTTATTATGTTTTCCTGGGATTCCTTACCTGCAGCTGAATCAGCTTTGAGGAAACTCTTAGGCTTACTTATTCTACTGAGAGGTAGAAAAAGAGTAAGTGTGTAAGTAATATATGCATAAATACAACCAAATTTATATTTGGTATTATTTATCTACTCTAATAAAAGAGTAATATGCAAATTAACCACCACTCTGAGACACCTAAGCCACGCCCACCAGCCAAGCCATGCCAAGCAGAGCGACTGTATGCAAATTAACCCATCAAAGATGGCGGTTAATTTGCATACACAGGAGAGCGAAGACTAAAGACAGTGTAGAAGGAAGCCAAGTGCTGCAGAAGGGAGCTGAGACAGCAGAGATGGTAAAGAAGGGAGGGTGAAGCGGGCGGGCGAGGGGGGGCCTGCGGGGGGGAGAGGGGAGCTGAGGAAGCAGAGATGGGAGTTGAGGTGGAAGAGACCAGAGATGGGAGGGAGCTGAGGCAGCAGAAATGGAAGCAGAGGCAGGCTTCACTCCCTTCTCTGCTTCTCTCTGGCTCAGGAAGCCCTATTCTTGCAGGAATCTTCCTGCAACGGGCTACTAGTACATATATAAATGGGGCTCTTCAAATATTTCAGATCTTCACAAATGCCTCCAATACAAGGGGTCCACAGTCTACCTAACTTCCTTGTTAGTCCCTCTCCCTCTCCCCTCTCCTCTCTCTTCCTTCTCCCCTCCTCTCCTATCCTCCCTCTCCTCTCTTTCCTTTCTCTCTTTCTCCTTCCCTCTCTCTCTCCTTCTCCCTCTCCTCTCTTTCTCTCTCTTCCCCCTTCTTCTACTTCCTATCTCTTTCTCAATCTCCCACACCCTTCAGAGCACTAGATCAGGAGCAAGTGCTGGGAGCACTGTCTTACATGGTACATTGTACTTCTGGAGACAGTAGACGAGTTCCATGGGTCGCACTGCTTTCTGTCGACTGTCCTGCATCTTCTCCAGCAGTAAGAGCAACTGGAAGGGAATATTTCTCCTCTGCTCTTCCACTCTCCTTGGTACTGTTACCCTGCCAAATTAGAACAGCCATGAACCTCCTATTATAACAGTTCTCAATGTTAGGTGCATACTAGAATCACTTGAAAAAACCTCCAAAAATCTCCAAGTCCAGGCCATTCTATACATTAACTAAATCAGAATTTCTGGAGGTGGGACTCAGCTATCAAAATTTTTCAGTTTCCCAGATAATTTAAATGTACAGACAAGATTAAAAACACAATGATTTTTAACCTCCTGAAAGGGTATCAGCACAGCTGCTGCCTCACCATCTTTCTCTCCACTCTGCCTGACAATCACACTAAAATAAAAGGCAGACACAGTAGGTGTTGTCTGGATCTACAGCACACTATCCATCCTGAAGCACCCCAAAGTGAAAAAGCAAATACTCATCTAGATCCTGGGAAGAAAGAGCAATATGAAGGTATGTCAGTACATTTTAGAAATGATTTACTTAATTATAGGTATCTCAAAATTGTCCATGCCAATGGAAGGGGGGGGATCAGAAAACACGGGGCAAAAAAGAATGTATAAATACATATGCATGTTTGCTTTGTTTGAAAAAAATCAAGAGAGAGACTTTTGCGGCGCCTACTGATTTATTCCTCCTTTGACACTCGTCTAGTTTCAATTTCTTTTTAATCAAATCAGCGGCTGTCAATCCTACTGCATGTTTAAAAAACCTGGAGCATCTTTTAAAAAGTACCAGTGCCCAGCTGGCATGGCTTAGTGGTTGAGCGTTTTGACCTATGAACCAAGAGTTTGTAGTTTGTTTCCCAGTCAGGGCACATGCCCAGGTTGTGGGCTCGATCCCCAGTAGGGGGGCATGCAGGAGGCAGCTGATCAATGATTCTCTCTCACGATTATCTCCCTCTCCCTTCCTCTCTGAAATCAATAAAAATATATATTTTTAAAAAGTACCAGTGACTGTGTCCCACCATAGGCCAAATGAAACCAAATATCTGGGGGTAGTGCCAGGCATTTATATTTTAAACTTCTCAGATGATTAGAATGTGTAGTCCAAAGTGTGCAGAACAACTCTTCTTCGGTAACATTTGAAAGACTTTTAAAAGTCCAAGTCACTGTGGTCTTCCAGTCAAGATGGTGGCATAGGTAAATGCTATGCTCATCTCCTCCTGTGACCACATCAAAATTACAACTAAACTACAGAACAGCCATCACTGGTAACTGCCTAAAGTCCAGCTGAACAGAATCCTATAACTAATGACATACAGAAAAAGTCATGTCGAGATTGTTAGAAGCAGAGTCACAGAATAGGCTGTTCTCATATACATATGTGGTGGTTAAAATTCAGGAGGGTTATCTTGGCTGCACATGTCCCCCTGAAGAGCAAAAGGTCCCAGTCCCACACAGGGTCACCAAGCCCAGGGTCCAGTGCCAGGAAGAGGAGTCCTCAGAACCTCTAAGTGTGAAAACTTAGATTGTGGCATAGAGGGCCTAACCACTGCTTAAATATGGTTTGGCCCTCTATGCTTAAATGGAGGTTGTGGCTGACTGAGACAGAGAGCTGCTGGAGTCCCAGGTGTTCACAAATTTATCTGCTGATGGACTCACTGGCTCTGAGCTCTATTGCTGGGGCAGCAGCTCAAAAGGCACCAGGGACATACAGAGAATAACTGAATTATCTGGCTTTGGGGTGAGGGCTGAAGGGACAGCTTTCCCCAGCAAGAAGTGCTGGCAGAAGTCATTATTTGTTTGCTGATTCCTCCCCTTGCTGGTGCAGGCAAGCACCAGATCTGAGTCTCCATTAACCTGGCTAACACTGTTTGCCCTGCTCTGGTGATTCCCTGAGACCCTGACACACTGAACTTGCAGCCCCATTCAAGCTTATTCCAGTGGCTTTCCTAAGAAAACAGCTATCTAAGCTCATGCTGAGGAGTTCCCTAAAGAGTCTCAAAGGTTCATAAACCCCAAACAAGTAGCATGTGGCCTTTGGCATGGCCCATCCTCTTGCTAAGCAGTCCCAATCCAGAATTAGCAGAAGCAAGTCTCAGTTCTTAACTTAGCCTCTCCCAGGAATCTCCAAGCCCAGCACTAGGATCAACCACCTGCAAATCACATTGTAGCTTATATTAGGTGACCACAGGCAGGGCACAGGGAGTGGCTGACCTTTGCCTAACCTCCCAAGAGGCCCCAGAACCAACATATCTTGTGACTAAATGCACTCCATACCAGAGCATTACCCAAACACCTCTACAAATCACATGCCCAAAAGGGTGAATCCAGCAGGCACCAAAGCCCAGCTAAAGTGGATCCTGCTTCATCTGATCAGATCCTGCACAACAACTTGTCCACAGTAGTCATGGCCAGCCCTCACAACCAATCAGCATGAGAGTCAATCCCTCCCACTATAGTGCCAATAGTAATCAAGGCTCAACAACAGGAAGGAACAACCCACACCAGCCACACACCTGTAGCACCAACTCAGGTGATAAGGGAGACTGTACTACTGGCCCACAAAAAATAGCCATTATGTAATTTTGCCAAGACCAGGAGACATAGCAGTTGTACCTAATGCACAGAAATATACACAGAGAGGCAGCTGTTAGGGTCACTGAAGGAAGAATGCATGAGGCCAATGTGGTAAGAGATTATAAATTTATTAAGTCATCTGACTACCAGATGGACTGAGCCCCAAAATGGTGCCACCACACAAAAACAGGGAGTCAGAGGTTTTTAAAGGACTCTAGGTGGGCTTGTTCTGTGCAGAGCATTCTCTGTGCAGGCCCAGATTCTGGAAAGCTCCGGAGAGAAGAGATGATGTGCTTAGCAAGTGAAATGTGGTCTAATCAAGTGTCCATTGTGAAGTGGCCTAAAAGTCAGTTCCTAGGGAAGGGGGTATCAATTCAATTACTTGATCATACCTAACATTCCAGCCTTTTTGTTTGATGGAATAGGGATGAAGGTCATTATCTTCCATATCTACTTCTATGAGGTGGGACGTCGAGATCACAGGGGAATGTGTTTTGATAGTACTGGGCTAAACAAGGGGTCGCAGCAACATTATTTCCCCAAGAAACTGTTTGGTAAAGGCTCAAAAATGATCCTGTTGAGTGACTTGGGAATAAAAGCTGGTACTGAGGTTGCCACAGCATCACTTGTCTGGTTTTTCGGTTTTTCTGGGCCTTGAGCTGAAATATAACTGAGTCCTAGATGTTATCTTTAGAGAGGAAAAGGTCAGGGATCTAAGTTGCCTGACTAGTGATATTAAAGGGGAGGATAGGTTACCCTGGGAGTGAGGTTCTTGTTTTCCCAGTTTTGCTAGACATCTAGAGCTTTCTTGCAGGTCCTGAGACAGGATTTCAAAATAGGATAAAGTGGTGGTTAGGCCCTCTATGCCAGTTCCAACATTTTCTGTGATGCCAAGGATTATTAAGAGAGGGATTATCTGAACTGCCTTCTTGTGTTGGTTATGGTGGGTTATTGAGACAGGTAAAGACTGATTATTGTGGGTTACATCTACATTGGCTGAGAATTAAGTGAGAATACACGTTCCTGTCCAGTTGGTGGGGTGACAGATGTATGTGTTCTCCCCACAAAAGAAAAAGAATCCCTGATCATGGAGACAAGCTGAAAGGTATAGAGAGAGGTGGACTAAATAATATGAGGTTCTTTTTCCCAGTTCTGCACTCCAAGCTGAAAGGGTAGTCACCATGGCACTACCAATAATGAGTGACAGAGGAGTGGTTGAGATTTTATTGCAGTGAATGTGGAAGGGAACAATAAAATGGGCTGTTATCCAAGGGAAAAGAGAAAGGGAAGGAAAGAAGCAGTTGGAGCCTCAGGCCTGGGTGGGTGGATAAGAAGTAAAGCTGACTGGCTGTAGGAAATAACCATTGGCTTCTGAAAGACCTGGTAGTCAACCCATTGAGACCAGTGACCATTTGGTAGTTCTACATTAACTGTGGTGTTGCAAGCTGCTGATGGGAGATGGTTTATTATTATACTAGGGGCCTGGTGCACGAAATTAGTGCACGGGGGGGGGGGGTCGGGGAGGCAGTCCCTCAGCCCGACCTGCACCCTCTCCAATATGGAGTTCTTGGGGACTCTCACAATTCAGGATCTCTGGTTCTTAACTGCTAACCTGCCTGCCTAACCGCTAACCTACCTGCCTGCCCTAACCACTCTGCCTGCCTGCCTGCTTGACCCCCCCCCCCCCAACTGCTCTCCCCTGCCGGCCTGGTCAACCCTATTAACTTTCTTTTTTAATCTTATCCCCTTCACACACAATTGTATTTGACTTCCTTTTTGGCTTCTTCCTCTCACACAATTTTTCTCTCTCCTTTATGTAACACTTTTCCTACTGACTCATCATTTATAAACTTTTCTTTCCTCCTTATTTCCTACTTTTGTTCCATCATCATTCTTCCCATTTTCCTACTATCCTCCTTCCCTTCCCACATTCCTTCTTTCCTTTATCTTTACCCCTGCTCACCCTCCCCTTTTCCTTCCTTCCAACCTTAATTTTTTTCTTCACTTCCTCCCTCTGACCTGCTTTGCTCCCTCCTCCATTCCTTCCTTCTTCCCATTCTCCTTTTAAGCTCTACCAGCTCCCCCTTTATAATGTTTCTTCCCTCCATCTTTTTCTCTCATCCTACCTTTGCCATACATTCTTCTCTACTTACTTCCACTGTTTTAATATCTATCTACCTGCCTAATCATCCACTATCATTTATCTTTTTTTCTTTTCTGACTTCTTTTAAAATCTGTCCCCAGTACACAACTATACTTGGTTTTCATTATAGGCCCTACAGTTCCCTCATACATCCTCTTTTATTAACTCTGCTGTCCACTGACTCTTTTATAAAGTTCTTCCCTCCATCCTGTTCCACCCCTCCCCCACCTGGTTACTTCCCCTCAAACTCTCCCTAGCTGCTGCTCCCTCTGCCTGCCCCCTGCCCATTTCTCTGTCTCCTGGCTCCCATGGGTTCACCCCAGCTCTGAAGGGAGACTGGGCCTCTCACAGGAGACCCTTGCTCCTGTGGCAGAGAAAATGGAGCCAGCGAGAGAGTGGGCCCAGGAGGTGGTGTGTGTGTGTGAGAGAGGGAGCAGCCCTCCTTCCCTCATTAAAGCTTCCATGGTGAGGGTGCATTAACCCCCAGCTCAGGGCTCAGCCCAAGCCAGGTGGCAGCTGCCCATGCAGCCCTGGCACTGCAGCTGCAAAGCAGGAGCACCTCCACCTCTGGACCATCCACCCCTCCATTCAGGGACCCGCCAATGGCACAGCTTCTGTCTCCCCTGGACAGCAGTGTGGGCTTGCTTCTCCCACCCCTCGGCTTCTGCCTGGAATCCATTCCCCGGCCATCAATCGCTTTCCAGGCGGAAGCCGAGGGCCCGGACCAGCCAGCTTGCCAGAGGCTGCGGCCTGGAAAGCAATCAATCGATGGCCAGGGGCACACACATGAAGGACCCTGGCCATCAACCGCTTTCCAGGCCGCAGCCTCGGGGTGGGGCCGGTTCGCTCCTCCCGCCCCTGCAGGTGCCGCCTGGAATCCATTGTGGAGCTTAACCTCCATGTGTGTGCCCCGTGATGATCGATTCCAGGCCACAGCCTTGAGGTGGCTTGCTTCTCCCTCCCTGCTCCTCCCGCCCACGGCTGTGGACACTGGCCGGCTCACTCCTCCTGCCCCGCGCTGTGGCCTGGATTGCTGCCACAGGCCGGCTTGCTCCTCCCTCTGCCTTGCTGGACCCCAGTGCGTGGCTTCTCTGGGGCTGCAGCCTCCACCATGTTGGCTGGGCTAATTTGCTTATAGTCGCTCTGATTGGCTGGTGGGTGTGGCTTAGGCATCCCAAAGAAACGGTCAATTTTAATATTAGCTTTTATTAGATTAGATTGCCCTGTGACCTTGTAAGGCATAAAGGGACTTGGACAATTAGTGGGTTATGTAGAGTAACAGGACCAATAGGACCTGTGACTAGGATGAAGGAAGGAGCTACCTTAGCAAGAGACTGAATATAAACACAGAAAAGAAGGGAGGCTTGATTTGTCTGGGCTATAGGATGTCAGAAGGGTGTCTGCCTTTTTGAGAAATGTAGCTCCCTTTTCCTTTTTATAAGCTAGAGTGATTTTTATCTGATTCCATCTTGTGATTGGTATAGGGATGGTGGTATATGCTGAAGAACAGTGGGAAAGGCGATCTAGCACTCCCTGGCAAAGGTTGAATTGGTCTGGTTTAGGAGGGAATGGGTAAGGTTAAGTGTTTATTTGAATGAGTGGAGGCGAGAAAGTTCCTTATAGGTGTAGGAGACAAGGGCTGGAATAGGATGAGGAGAGCTAATCCCCCCCACTTCCAGGATCAGGGATTGTCCCGAGGTGGGGAAGGATATGTTCGGGGTCTAGAAAGAAGGAAGTCTCTTCCCATGGGTAATCAAAGTCCCCTTATAGAAGGGAGTCCCATAGAAAAGTGAGAATCCTGATGCAAAGGGAGAGGGGGCAGTAGCTAGGACCTGGAGTATTTGTATTGGGAGAGGAGGTGGGCTTTCAGAGAAGTCAGGATTGGTAGGGTTAATACACAGGGAGTATGTGCAGGGGTGCTCGCTCACTCATTCATCCTCTTCTTCTGGGATGCAGATAAGGTGGAGTCTCGTTGGCTCGATCAGGTGGCTGTAATACAAAGGGGACTCCAGCTCATGTGATGGAGGTGTTCCTGAGATGGGTTTTAATCTGGAAAGGTGGAACCATGGGTATACCCAGATAGTTTAGCTGTTCTTGGGGTAATTATAAGGGTCCTGCCATCAGAGCTATAAATTATTTGATGAATAGATTTCCTTTAGGAAGACCCAGTCCCTTGGATGTGAGGAGTAGGGGACAGAGGGTGTCTCCCATAAAAGGTTTAGAGAGGACCTGATGAGTGTGTTCTCTCAGTAATTGTTGGATGAGATTTAAAATGGAGACATAGTCTCCTAGAAGGATCTCTGTGGGAGGGAGGTTTCCAATTAAGAAGGGTCTTTTATATATAAGTTCAAATGAACTAAGAAAAGAGTATACATGGGAGGGTTGCCCTGATGTGCATAAGGGCTAGAGGTAGCAGAGTAGTTTAAGGTTCTTTAGTTTCGAGAGTTAATTTAGTTAGGTTAGACTTAATTAAAGAATTTGCCTTTTCTACCTTGTCTGAAGGTTGGGGATGGTAGGAGGGGGTGTAAGTTCCACTGGATGTTCAGAGAGGAGGAGAACTGTTGAGTCATTTGAGATATGAAAGCAGGCCCATTGCATGATTGTAATGAGGTGGGTCATAGTGGGGGATGGCTTCTACCCAGCCTGAGACGGTACATACGAGGATTAAGAGATATTTGGTTCTTTTTATGGGGGGTGGGGGTGGGGCAGGCATGTGAGTGAGGTCAATTTGCCATTCTTGTCCAGGGATTTGGCCTCTTGCCTGATGAGTGGAGAAAGAAGGAGGTCTGACCTGTTCTTGGAGAGATACTGAGTAACAAGTAGAACAAGTTTTGGTGATAACTTACAGTAGGAAGGCTAGTCAGGACATGCAATGAGGGGGTTTAAGAGTTGTAAATGTATCCTATATGTAGGGAATTGTGACTAGCCTATAAGATATCATAGGCCTATCCTTGGGGAAGGGTATATTTTCCCTGAAATTTTAACCATGGATCTTCCTGAGGAGCCTCCAAAGCTAATAGGGACAAAAGTTCCTCTGGAGTATATTAGGGTATTATATGGGGTATATAGCTAAGAGTTGGGGAGATGGAAGCTTCATCTGAGCTGCTGCCTTGGCTTCCCGGTCTGCTTTATTTCCCTGTATTACACGATCATTCCTGACTCAGTGTTCTTTGCAACTTTTAAGAAGGTTAGAAACTGGGGGGAGAGATTTCTGAATACTAAGCAGGAAGACCTGTTGATGATTTCAATGATAGTGTCAAGGACTGTGAATGAGCAGTGGAAATAAAGTCTAGACATAAGGACTTAAGCAATAGGAGAGAACCTGGGCAGGACTGCTTTAGCTTACTAGGAGAGAAGAGATTCTTTCGGACGTCAAGGGTGATCAGGTCTTGACTCACTGAATAACACAAACTTTCTATCCATTCACAAATAACCAGCTTTAGCCAAAAAGTAAACCTAGATTGACATTTATCAACACACTTTAAACACAATCTTACTTTCAAGAAAATATACATTCAACAAAGTGTAAGCGACCTTCTATAATAAGTGCTAAGAGCAGGCAAATTAAAACTTGTCTAGCAATCAATGTTTCAGTATTTTATGTTATTTTAAAATATTTAGATATTTATCGTTTAATCCTGCAATGCTCCAAAGCCTTTAAGTTACCAAAGACTTTGGAAAATTATCTACAGGCATATGAGGCTGGAGAAAAGATCCGGGAGGGGTGGGGAGGAGGAAGTAGGCTCAGCAGCCTGTTCCCAGGTCTCTAGCCACTTGGATTTAAAACTGCCACATTTTTCCTTAGAGATAACATGCTAAGATTTGGATGGTGAGTTCAGCTTCTGATAATAGCAGGACTGTTAAGTATTTGCAGTTTTTTAGTAAAGAAAGGTGTTCATTGGAAAGGGGGTTGAGAAGGCAGTGAGGTAAGAGTTGTTTCAAAGCATTAAAGGGATGAAAATGCTGGCATTGGGATCTAAAAGCTCAGTGAGGGCTCCCTTCAATGAGTCATAGAGGGGCTTTGCAAGAAGACTACATTTGGGAACCCAGAGGATAAAGTATTCAGTGATCCCAAGAAAGGAGTCTATTTATTCTCTAGATGAGGGGACAGTCATGGAGGAGATAATGTGTTTAAGGTCCAAGATACTGGCTCAACTCTGTGGGGTGAGAGTGAAACTGAGGCAGGTGACTGTGGTTTGGGAAAACTGGGTTTTATGAGGGGATGTGAGGTAGCCCTGATCAGGCACTGAGGTAGAAAGAGAAAAGAGTGGATAAAAGAGGAGTCTAGTAAGATGTAGTGTAGAGGAGAGATGGCTAATGACTGTGAGATTAATCTGTCAACCTCCATAATAGAGGCTGAGGGGAGCACAAGGGCCCCAGTGAATTCGGGGTGGGGGGTGAGGCAGAATAAGTGATCCCCATGTCAATTAAAAAGAGATTGTCTTACCTGCCACCACAATCATTACCCAAGGCTCTGGCCTGGTAATGTAAGTATGTGGGGCCTTATTGGGGCCTGGACAGCTTCAGTCTTTTATGGCCAGTCCCAGGAAGTCTGGGAGCTCCCAACCAGACCCAGAGGATAACCTGGATGGACTGTCCAAGGTCCGACCTGGAGGGGCCAGACTACAGTCTGATTTCCAGTGGCCTTCCCTCCCATACCTTGGGCAGGGCCCAGGAGGGGGTCTTGAGTTTGAGCAGGACTTGCCCCATTGTCCTTCTTTATTGCATTTGAAGCAGGGCCCGGAGGAGGCTGAGACCCTGAGTTACCCTTGGTTGGAGGATGGCACTTCGTTTGGGATTCATGAGAGCGGTGGCTAGGAGCTGAAAGGCCGCCATCTGGGCCTCAGCCTTGGCCTGATCTCACTTTTGTTTTGGATTTGGGTCTCCTCATCTCTATTATTAAAGACCTTAAAGACCAAGTTAACAAGGTTTTTTTAGGGGTTTGTGGATTTGTGTCTATTTTTTTTAAGTTTGCAGCATATGTCAAGGGCTGAATGGGATATAAAATGGGTATTCAGAGGAAGGGTTCCCTCTGGGGAGGTGGGTTTAAGATGGTAAATTTCTGTAAGACCTCCATGAGGCAAGGGAGGAAGAGAGCTGGGTTTCGTCAGGGCCCTGAGTGATTTCATTGTTTGTCATAGGCCACTTTATGGGCAACCATTTTGAGTCTGGCAATGAGACGGGTAATTAAATGGCTACAGAGCTGGTGCCCTGGAGAAATAACCTGATAGTCTCATCTTGGGTCAGTTCTGAGGAATGCATCAGTACCAACAGGGTTTGCTGCCACATCCTGTCTACAGAGGATATTGGCATGGCCCTGATCTGCTACCCAAATGCACTCCTTCTTCTCTGGGGTTAGAGAGGAGGACAGGATGACTTAAATGTTGTGCCAGGTCAGGTTATAGGACTGGGTCAGGTACTCAATTCCTTGGTAAAAATGATCAGGTTAGTGGAAAAAGACCTGAGACACCTCTCAACCTGTGTGAGATTGGATATAGAGGATGGGACGTGGATTTGGACTATGCCCTCAGTTCCTGCTACCTCCCTCAGGGGAGGAATGAGCATGGGAACAGAAGTGGCTGTTGAGGAAGGCAGTCCTTGGGTTGCTCCAGAGCAAGTATTAGGTGGGAAAAGGCTGTATTAGAATTCAGGTTCTCAGGATTTGGGCTCTTATGGGGCTGGGAAGAAGGTGGTTGCTGTTAGGAGGTTCTGTATTTTAGGAATCTACTGCAGATAAGGGAGGGAGTACATAAGGGGGCGGAGGTCAGTGGTTTGCTGGGTCAAAAGTAGATTCAGCATCAGAAGTGTTAAGGGTATGATGTTTTGTGTGAAGGAGAAGATCTGATGGGTAGAGAAGGACTGACAGAGACAGGGTCAGGACTGCAGGATGCAAAAGGCCTGGATGTAAGGAATTTCTGGCCATTTTTCATTGCAGTGACAAAAATTAAATTGCTCAGTGTGTTAAAATTGAAAGTTCCATTTTCAGGCCACTGAGGCTAATTTATATTGTGGCCAAACAGTGTTACAAAAGAAAATGAAGTGCTTGGGCATGATCTTCCCCATGAGTGTGCAGAGGGAGTATAGTGTGGCCCATTAGAGAGGAAGGGTGAGTCACAGACCACAAAATCAAAGCTGACCATTTAGGGCAGGCATCCCCACTGCTAAACAAACTACTATGAGAAATGAGAGGTGACCCCCTGGACTGGGCATCCCCAATCCAGAAAGACCCAAATAGCTGAGGAATCTTCTGGCCTAGCACTAGGACTTTCAAGACCAGAGACTTTTGAGAAGTCAGTGAGAAAAAGTAAACAAAAGATTCAAGATGAGGGAATTTATGGACTGTCACTCACCTAGACAAGATTGGCCAGTGTGGAATGTATGATCAGCGATGGAGAAAGAGAGGTTCTTGATCCAGTGTTCTCTTTTGCTAGCTTTGGGAGGAGGGGTTCCATAAAGAAAGAAGGCCTAATCAAGGCCGGCCATCATGTCACCTCAGTAGGATTCGGTGGTAAAGCCCAGGTCGAGCTGCCACTGCCTACTGCTCACTGAGTAGCAAATTCATGGTGTCTGAAGCCAGGGCAATGGCTCTCCATCCCTGTGAAACCCCCTTGAGTTTCTGTATCAAATGTTAGGGTCACCAAAGGAGGAACACATGAGGCCAAAGAGATAAAGAATTATAAATTTATTAAGTCATCTGGATACCAGGTGGGCTGAGCCCCAAAATGGCACTAGAACCCAAAGACAGGGAGTCAGAGGTTTTTAAAAGGCTCAAGGTGGACTTTTTCTGGGTGGGGCATTCTCTATTGAGGTTTGTATTCTGGGAAACTCCAGAGGGGAGAGATAATAGTCTTAGCAAGTGGAATGTGGTCTAAGCAAGTGGAATGTCCATTGTGAAGTGACCTAAAGGTCAGTACCCAGAGGAGGGGGTATCGATTCAATTATTTGATCAGACCTAACAGCAGCCAAAATGAGAAAACAAAGAAACATGTTTCAAATGAAAGAAGGACAAAACTCAAAAAAAAAAAAAAAAAGAAAGAAAGAAAGAAAGAACTAAATAAAATGGAGACAAGCAATCTTCCAAATGCAGAGTTTAAAACACTGGTGATATGGGTGTTCAATGATCTCACTGAGAATTTCAACAAGAGCCAGGAAACATAAACGGAGAGAGAAAACATCTTTAAAAAGAGGTTAAGAATGCAATATCTGAAATAAAGAATACATTAGAGGGAATCAACAGTAGATTAGAAGCAGAAATTCAAAGAAGCAATTTTGAAGACAACAATTTTTAAAACAATTAGAACAGCAAAACAAAAATTAGGATAATTTACGGAGCCTCTGGGACAACATTGAATGTACCAATATTAACAGCATACTGATAGCAGGAGAAGAGAGAGAGAAAGGGATTGAAAACTTATTTAAATAAATAATGACAGAAAACTTCCCTAATTTGGCAAATAAAATAGACATACAAGCCCAGGAAGCACTGAGAGTCCTAGAGTCCTAAACAAGATGAACTCAAAGAGGCCCACATAAAGTCACACTATAATTAAAATGCCAAAGGTTAAAGACAAAGAGAGAATCTTAAAGCGGAAAGAGAAAAGCTGTCAGTTACTTACAAGGAGATCCCAGAAGACCATCACCTGATTTTGGTCATAGAGAACATTTTATGAACTTAACCCCAAAGGCAAGGGAAGTAAAGCAAAAATAAATGAATGGGACTACATCAAACTAAAAAGCTTCTACACAGCAAAAGAAACTGACAACAAAACAAAGAGGTAGCTAACCAAATGGGAAAAGGTATTTGCAAACAATAGCTCCAGCAAATGTTTAATATCCAAAATGTTTAAAGAACTCATAAAACTCAGCACCAAACAACCCAATCAAAAAATGGGCAGAGGCCCTAGCCAGTTTGGCTCGGTGGATAGAGCATCGGCCTGTAGACTGAAGGGTCCTAGGTTCGATTCCAGTCAAGGGGATGTACCTTGGTTGTGGGCACATCCCCAGTGGGGAGTGTGCAGGAGGCAGCTGATCAATGTTTCTCTCTCATCGATGTTTCTAACTCTCTATCCCTCTCCCTTCCTCTCTGTAAAAAATCAATAAAATATATTTTTTTAACAAATGAACAGACATCTCTCCCAAGAAGACATACAAACAGCTAACAGATGTGTGAAAAGATATTCAACCTCACTAGCAATTGGGGAAATGCAAATCAAACTACAATGAGATACCACATCACACCTGTTAGAATGGCTATTATCAACGAGACAAGTAATAACAAGTGTTGGAGAGGTTGTGGAGAAAAGGGAACCCTCATTCACTACTGGTGGGAATGTAGACTGGTACAGCCATTATGAAAAACAGTCTGGAAATCCTTCAAAAAATTAAGAATATAGTATCATATGACCCAGCAACCCCTCTCCGGCGTATATACCCTCCCCCGAAAAAAACCTCAAAACATATTCACAAAGATATATGCACCCCTATGTTCACTGTAGCCTTATTCACAGTGTTCAAGACATGCAAACAACCAATGTGTCCTGTGACAGAGGACAGGATAAAGAAAATGTGGAACATATACACAAGGAATACTACTCAGCCATAAGAAAAGATGAAATACTGCCATAGTGACAACATGGATGGACCTTGCAAATGTTATGCTAAGTAAAATAAGTCAGGTAGAAAAAGCTAAGAACCATATGATTTCACTCATATGTGGGATAGAAAACTCAAACAGTAGTGTGGTGGTAGCCAGAAGGAAAGTGGTGGGGAGGATGGGCGTTAAAGGGACCTAATATAAGGTGATGGAAGATGAGCTGACTTTGGGTGGTGGGCACACAGTGCAATAAACAGATCTTGCAACATAGAAACCCACACCTGAAACCTGTATGATCATATTAACCAATGTCACCCCCATAAATTAAACTTTTTTTAAAAGAAAAAGGGATAAAGAAGTGGTATATATATATATATATATATATATATATATATATATATATAAACTAATAAAAGCGAAATATTAAAATTAACCGTTTCTCCGAGACAGGGTAAGCCACGCCCACCAGCCAATCAGAGCGGCTGTATGCAAATTAGCCCAGCCAACATGGCGGCCGCCACTCACG